>JADWQK010000253.1:0-234446 GCA_017933935.1 Sesamia nonagrioides | reverse complement strand
AAATCGATTGCACCACCAAAGGTCATTGGTTATGAGGCTGTATATCCCGCGAAAATGTGGAGGTCGAGGCTTTTAAAACATCAAGACACTCCACAATCGCGAGATATGCAGTCTCAGGGAATATTTCCTGAAAACTGACGTGGGAATGCATCGAGATGTGGTCACGTTTGACAAGGGCCTCACTCCGCTCTCCTTGGCTAAAGAGAACTGGCGCAAACAAGTAGTGCTTGACACAAATGATCGCATGGTGGTATGGAAGAACAAGGAGCTTCACAGACGCTTTTTCAGAGTCCTACAAGGGCCTGATGTAGATTTACAAGCGTCCGTAGCCTGGCTACTATTTGGTGGCCTTTTTGGGAAAACCGAAGGTTTTGTATGTGCAATTATGGACGAATTATGATGACGAACAATTACCGGAGATTTATTGTGAAAAACGGCATAGTTGACATCTGTCGGGCATGTCACCGGCCGGGGGAATCAATAAGACATATTATCTCCGGATGTTCTCGTCTAGCTAACGGAGAGTAATTGCATAGACACAACCTTGTAGCTAGGATAATTCAGCAACAACTTGCTCTTAAATACAACCTTGTGGAATCGGAGGTGCCGTACTACAGCTATATGCCCGACCCAGTTCTCGAAAATGGCCATATCACATTGTACTGAGATCGATCCATCATCACTGACAGAACTTGTGACAGCCAATGGCTTAATAGCCAAGAGCCTCGACCAACACCTCAGGAGGCTCTCGTGAGGCAGCTGGATCAAGGGTTTGATTCAGAAAGCTGTAATTCTGGACACGGCTCGCATTGTCAGGAAGTTCCTCTCTCTGGAGCCCTGACCGCTGGTAGCTTGAACCCTGTTCCTGATACCGGTGGGCTGCTATTTTTTATATTTTTAAATGTTTTTCATATATTTATATAAATATTTAAAAATGTAAATCATATGTATATAAAATAAATAAACGAAATAATAATAATATTTATTTATTTTCTCACCACAATATCCATGTAAAATAATAACAAAATAAAAATAACGTTTTCCAGTTATGGGCTTATACAAAAATATTGTGGGAGACTGGTGCCTAAGCTAAGGCGAAGCCTGTATTTCAGACTACTAGGTCTCCACCCTAGATATACATTTTTATTATAGCTTCCCGTATACTAGAATTAAACAGTGATTTAAAATTTATTTATAGGAAGGAGTTTTTGTGGGGAGTGTGTGAATATGTAAATGTGTGGGAGGGTGAGTGTGTGCGGTGTGTGAGTGTAAGTGTGAGTGATGGAAAATCGGGGCTTGTTATATTGCATGTTGTATGTACGTGTGGTAACATATAAATAGATAAACGGTAAGACAATGTTGTGATTATTTTGAGATTGATAGTAGATTTTCGGTAGTAACATAGTCAAGAGTCTTTAGCCATCCATTGAGCTTTTTCTTAAAGAGGTGTTTCGTGATTGGAAAGATGTTGTGAATTTTGTTTACTCTATTATAGAGGTAGCCTCCAAGAAAACAAAAGAACCGTTCAGAGAAACAAGTTAAAAATCTGTCAACGGACCAGGCGACAGGGTCGTAGCGCCTTTTACCGATCATAGGTGAGGGACTATAATAAAGAAGTGCGTGTTGTCTCATAACAGTGTGCAATGAATGAATGTTAAATTTTTACGAAGTCGACAGAATAAGAGGATGAAGAGGCTTATGTTGCTGAGTACCAGTCTTTTAAATGAAGCGACTACCAATCTGATCTTCACAACCCACTTATTGTTTAATTTACGAAACCCATGAGTAAAACTGATTGTTACACTTTCGACCTTCTGACGTCCTTTTTTTTGTTGGGATGGGAAATCATCAAATGACTTCTCCCGCTCTGGATGGAGCGGCCACTCGTGTTTCTTTACTTGTCTGTGCGCCAGGGCCACGGTTTCTTGTATAACCAACCCGCAACCCTGACCCAGGAGGCATCGCTTATCACGCCTTATCACACCAATCCGGATCATGCGTATAGTGTACTATTTAACCTAATTAATTGTGAATTTATGAAAGTTTTCACAAAAAAAACATTTCCTGTTAGCGACCGTATCATATTTAGTGACTGGGCAACCCCAGGTATTTATAAAAGCAGGGAAAAAATGTATGAATTGTATCAGGAAAAAACATTTAACCATGATGAAGCTTTTCAAGAATTTGTTAAAAATTATTCAAACACTTTTAAAAGAGCCTGTTCCTCGGAAAAAGCCATACACATTAAAAATGAAATAAAATCTTCTGGCAATAAAATTAGAACAACTTGGGGAATTATAAATTCTGAAACTGGAAGAACCAAAGTACAAAATCGCGATTTCCATCTTAAAATTAACGATGAAGATATAAAGGCGGACTTGGAGGTAGCAACTGAGTTTGAGAATTTTTTTACTAATATTCCAATAATGACAACAAAAACTTTGTCTTCTTCCTCCACTTCTGCCATACTAAAAGAATGTGTTCCAGATTGTGACAATCACTTTGAATTTGCATTTGTGACTGCTAAAGACATTATAGAATCTTTTAAGGATCTTGATGTAAAAAAAAACTGCCGATCATTGGGGTTTGTCAGTATACACTGTAGCTTCAATAATAGATGTTATCGCACCTTTCTTAGCAATTGTTTTTAATTCTTGTGTCACATCTGGCGTATTTCCTGATTTGATGAAACTAAGCAAAGTAATTCCACTGTTCAAATCTGGTAGTACAACTGATCCCACGAATTTTCGGCCAATATCGATATTACCAACTTTGAGCAAAATTTTTGAAAAATTAATTTTGAAACAGTTGTTGAGGCACTTTAACTTACACAATTTATTGCACGTGAAAGAAACAATTTGGTTTTACAAAGGGTCGTTCAACTACAGATGCGGGCGTGGCGTTGCTAAAGAACATATTTGGGGCCTGGGAGGAATTGCAAGATGCTCTTGGTATTTTTTGTGATTTGTCCAAGGCCTTTGATTGCGTACATCATGATACTCTTATCAGGAAATTGTACCATTATGGTTTGAGGGACAGAGCTCTCGACCTTCTGACTTCTTATCTGAATAATCGAATTCAGAGGGTTGATGTTAATGGTAAGAGATCTGCAGAATCTGTGGTCACCATGGGCGTTCCGCAGGGCTCAATTCTAGGTCCATTCTTGTTTTTAATTTATATTAATGACTTACCTCATCACGTGAGGGATAATCACAACATAGTATTGTTCGCGGATGACACTTCTCTTATTTTTAAAGTCAAGCATCAGCTAACAAATTTTGACGAAGTTAACAATGCACTCTCTAAAGTTGTCCATTGGTTTAATGTAAATAACCTCCTTTTAAATGAAAAAAAAACTAAAGTCATTAAATTTTCTACGCCAAATGTCAGGCAGCTAAGTACCAATGTTCAACTGAATGGAGTAGAGTTGATCCCTGTCGAGTCGACAGTTTTTCTTGGATTAACTATTGACGCCAAGTTACAATGGGGTCCTCACATTGAGAAGCTGTCGGGTAGACTCAGTTCTGCCGCCTTTGCTGTTAAGAAAATTAGACAGATAACTGATGTGGATACAGCCAGAATTGTTTATTTTAGTTATTTTCATAGTCTTATGACTTATGGGATTCTTCTCTGGGGAACTTGTGCGGACATCAATACCATCTTTGTTTTACAGAAGAGGGCTGTTCGAGCCATTTACAACCTTGGTCCTAGAGAATCTCTTAGAGAAAAGTTCAAAGAGGTGAACATTCTGACTGTAGCTTCACAATATATATTTGAAAATCTTATGTATGTTCATAAAAATATCTCGAATTTTAAGAAAATAAGCGATATTCATAATATAAATACCAGGAACAAACACAATCTTGCTGTACATCACACTCGTCTCCAGAGAGTAGGCAACTCGTTCATGGGTCAATGTATACACTTTTACAACAAGCTTCCCATGGACGTTCGAAACTTACCCATTAAACGATTTAAGAACCATATAAAGGCCAAACTTTGCAAAAAGGGGTATTATAAAATCACAGATTATTTAGAAGACAAAAAAGCTTGGGACTGAGCTGCTCGCTCTGTTAAGCATTGTTAATTGTTATTAAGCAATATGCGTAATTATAAGGTAAATTATTGTAAACATTTTCATTTTTAATGTCTGGACTTGAAAAAGACGATGATCCCTGAGTTTGTTTCGGCTATTTCTTCTCAGAGGTAGTCAGTTAGGAAATGCCGGCTTCATCTAGTTAAAAAAATAAAATAAAAAATAAACATGACGTGTAAAAGTGATCAGTGATCCTACTTGCTTAATAAACGATTTCATTTCATTTCATTTCATATCGGTGTTCGTGGACCACGTCACGATGCGCTGACATGTTTTTGAGGCGCGCGTGAAACACAAAGCGCTGTTGACTTCGGCCTGGTTCTTCCCGGGCGGCGAGCTGCCCACTGCTCACCACCCGCAAGCCCGCGCCTACGGTGGCTGGGAGTACCTTCTGACGTCCTGTAACGACTCTCTAACATCCAAGAATGACAGCCGGTACCAATGGCTTAAAGTGCTTTCCTTTCAGAGGCACTTAGGACTCTTGGGGTGTACAGATGTTAACCCAACCATGGACTAACAGTGTCAAGCGTAGCTTAACCTGATCGATCGAACCGTGTAACTGTTAAACATCCACAACCCCTCCAACGTTGTACGGATGATGTTCAAAAAACCGTTACTAAAAGTTACCATTACTAAAAATAACCGTTATTAAAAATAACCTTTACTAAAAATATAACCGTTACTTAAAACTACAAAAAAACCATTCACGACGCTTACATTTACATTAAATATGACGGGTACAGGTAACTGTATCGATTCCTCATAACCCAATCCACATACACAGACCTAATCTGCGATTGAGCCATTAGTTTCCAAAATTGTAAACAAATATAAGTTGCAGGAAAACTACATTTAACTCTTACATAATAAAATTCAATTTTATCAACTACAACTTTAAACACATTTACAACTTTTCAAAAGTACTTGTCACTCTAAAACCGACTCAAAACAAATAGCAATAACGCTGTTATTTGTATAATTATAAAAAACATTTGTAATAGACTTTACCTTAACTAAAGAGGTCCAACCTGTCACATTAGACTTAAATCCCTAAACAGCAGTCAAAGCAAGCAATACATCATATTTAGCGCGGCTGCGATCAATCAGAACTAGCTGTCAGTTCGGCCATTACTCAATTAAGAGGCTGATGGATTGGACGGGACGTTTCAAAACTGTGGATATTGTAATGTGAATACTGAATGTGTTTTGCGTGCTGAGTGAGTTGTCGTGTTTGTATGATATTTGAATTCAGCCAAAGGACATCGTTCAAGTGTCAAATATTTTATATCCATAAATTTTATGAGCCGGCCAGAAGAAAAAGTTTTTTTTATATAAATTATAAACTAGCACTTGACCGCAATCCCGCCTGATGGTAAGCAGTGACGGAATCGTTGATGGTAAAGCGCACTAGTTTATTAAGAGCCTATTCTCTCTAGCCTTGAAGACACTCAAATTGTAGTACGACGGAAACACCGCCGCTGGTAAATTGTTATAGTCCCTCGATGTACGCGGTATAAAGGAGGAGGCGAAACGCTTCGTCCGGATCGTAGTGGTGTTAACAACGTAAGGGTGGAAAATCGCCGTACGACGGGTCGTCCGATGGTGGAACGGATATGGGGAAATTAAATCATGCAATTCCCTCGCACACTCCCCAAAATGCATCCTATAGAACACCGAAAGGCTGGCTACTCTACGCCTGTGCTCTAGGCTTTGGAGACCATCTCGAGTTAAATCAGGGTCACCAATCAGCCTCTTCGCACTCCTTTCCACTGAATCCAAAGTGGCCAGGTGCCACTTAACAGCACCAGCCCAGATGTGGCTGCAGTACTCCACACACGAACGGACCTGTGCTTTGTACAACATTAGAAGCTGCCCTGGTGTGAAGTACTGCCGGACCTTTGCGATAACGCCAAGTTTCCTGGTAGCCACCTTGGCCTTGGACTCAATGAACCGCCCAAAGTTAAGGTTCGAGGAAATCTCAACTCCCAAAAGCTGTAGGCGGTCGGTAGACTCCAAGGACACATTTCGAAAAGTAGGAGCCAAGGTGAACGGGCTCCTTTTGGCGGTGAAAAGACACGCATGTGTTTTGGCGGCATTGAATGCTACAAGGTTGGCATTGCCCCATTCGGAGACTGCCTGTAGTGCAACACTCGTTCGCTCAACCATGGCCTCTCTTTCGGACCGGATTGATTCCCTACTAGCCCTCTACAACTGTGCTCTCATCTGCATACCCATAGATATCGGGCATCAGCAGATCGTTAATATGCAGCAGGAACAGAGTTGCAGAGAGAACAGATCCCTGAGGAACGCCGGCATTAGTCGACATGGGCTCAGATGAGCATCCGTCGACAACAACTCGGAAGGACCAGGACCTTTATGATTCCAACGAACCATTAAAAAAAACAGTCTTTAGAAATGGCTAGGTACCAATGGCGAAGAGTCCATACAAGCCGATTCCCACCGGGTTACCTTTCAAAAATCAGTTCCATATTCATACAAAAGTATTTACATTCTATTTCATTAACAAAGTATTATTAATTAAATGCCTGCGCGATTTACAATAGCAATAGTAATTCTTAGCAATACCCTAAGTATCACATTTCATTTTATAGTCGTAAAGGTAACTCGACGAATTACAGCTTATCTCGGCCAACGTTTTACTATGAGGCGAAAAGAGACAGAGCGTGTCACCATCTCTTTCTAATGCTCGCTAACTGTACGTAAAATTTAAAGAAAGATAGGCTATTCGCGACCGGGTTGCAGTTCTCTCCTCTCCTCTATTAGAAAGAGACAAAGAAATTATTGTTATTGAAGCACGGCACGGGAGAAAGAAAACACGACAAAATTAAAAAGAATTAGCGTTATAATGAAATCCTTCGCAAGTCATATTCTTTTTATTTTGGCATATTTTCGTGTTCCATTTCGTAAGGTTGAAAATAAATTATTGTTAGTATGTGACATGTTGCTATACCACTGGTGCGTGATAATTTCGTTTGTTATATTTTAATATTTGTGTTATTTAAACTGTGACTGATTCTGTAAGGTAATTTAATCGCAGATTTGGTTAAATACTGTGGATTTTGTTTGTTATTATGGCTTATATTATTCTACCGGCAATATTATTCAAGATATCCTGCAGTAGGTAAGTGTTTAAATGTTTATTTTTTTGGACCGGCTTCCCTTTGTCAAAATTTCACCCTTCGCCACTGCTAGGTACTTATCATGTCTGTAGAGTTTTGCTATGTGTGTATCTAGCTTGATTACATATAATGGAAATCCAGGCGTGCGTAGAATGGCGTTTGTACCTGCTCACACCACAGTCAGTTATGTGATGCCGGCCAGTAGAGTAGCGCAAAGTATTTCTTTAGCAGGCGCACAACATTGTTTCGGTTTCTCTACATGATCCAGTATTTATAAGGAGCATTTCTTATATATATAGGTAGTTCATACGATTTGTTACGACCTACTAATGATTGGTTTGTGATAAAATTAGAAAAAAGGAAAAAAAAAGGCAACGGTTTGTCAAAAATTAGAGCAATGTCAGTTAACGCAATTATTTTATTTTCCATTTCTTAAGAAAACTTACGGAGTTTTTTGACGGGAAAGCTAAGATGAGTGCCACGCGCATTTTTCATTGGACTTTTAAAATTTCCTTTCCTTTGGAAGAACAGTGAACGCATTACACGCTATTCTTCTACCTCTAAATGTCAAAACTAAGGTTTGAGACAGATCTTGCTGTGAAAGTTCTTAAAATCACGAGAATTCGTCCTCAGATATAGAACGGTATTTTTTGTTTATGCGAAACCTGAATACCTACAGTTTGTTCAGAATAAGCAACTGAATCGATTCCAATCATTTTTACACCATGTTATATTTTTCCCAATACATTTAGAAATTATTGCAGTGTGGATACCGAGCGCACGCACGCAGCTTTACGATAGATCATAGTACTCGCGCGTGCAACAGCTGACGCCAGAGGTCAATGCACTGCGCTCGCCCGCCTGACCGGAGCTTTGACCATATTTTTCTTGAAACAACCAAGTAGAATAGCAAGCTCATAACTTTGTGGTTTTTGATTACATCTTTTGAAATTTTGTACATAGATTCTTTACTTCAAAATACTGGACACGTGTTTCGCATAAAAAAAGTTGTATACGTCAGAAAGCAACAAACAAAAACTAAACAGAAAGTGTAACAAACACACTTTTTTTTTTTTTTTTAACAAATTATAAACCAGCGCTTGACCGCAATCCTGCCTGATGGTAAGCAGTGACGCAATCGTTGATGGTAAAGCGCACTAATAGTTTATTAAGAGCCTACGCAACTAACATTTTTGTCATATAATCAAACAGTTATAAGACCTTGAGTCTTATTAAAGTTGTTTTATAGTATATTTTTTAACTCTTTGTCATGTACTGGTGCATTATGTGACCGAATAGTCATATACGTTTTTCGTCGTATAATAATGTCGTGTAGACGTTATTTCGACATTTTTATACGATCGTCATATAATAGCGTCTACGACGACTTCTATAAAACTTACTTATACAACTTTTTGTAGTGTAAACGTTTTCATCGTATAAACGACGTAATACTGTCAATTTTGTCATATAATTACCTTTCTAACAACTGCTACACGGATAATAGTTGTTTACACGTAGTATTTGTAACCATTATATATAAGTCGAATAAGTATTACGATTGCGACCTGTATACACCCTAAAGTATTACAAAAATGATAATACGACCGCTATATAATTATTACTCATAATAGAGGTTTATAATCACCTTATATACAACTTCCATCATTTTGAAATCATATTTATTTCCTGTTTGGTACAACAAATGGATCGATAAAAGTGGAAAAGTATTAAAAGAAGTGGGGAATTCAAAAGAGGGGAGTTAAAAACAAGTATCATTCGCTTCAAGCACGTCCTTTAATACAAAGTAATAGAGCTCAAACTGATAGTGAAGAAAATGAGAAGGGTTCCGTATCACATTTAACCAAAATTCTACGAGTAGGTACATCTTGCAGTTCATTTGCCGAAGTTCAGGACTCTTGTTCGCTTTCCGAACTTGAAGATAGTCATTCATCGTCCGAAAATGAAGATAACGTTTATAAAGGCACCCAAAATGACGACTTCAGAGACCATTATAACAAGTGGGGGCTACTGACTTTAATATTCCCCAAATTGCATTAAACCAATTGAATAACTTGAAACTTAAGGAATGATGTTTTGAAATGCCTATGAAATCTTCATATCCGAATATATGAGAACGAAATCTCGTAAACAGAAGTCAAACCTATATTATTTTACTGATAAAAGTGTCAGTTGGTTAGTGTGTTATTCATACATTTAAGAAATAGGTAATAAAAAACGCAGTAAACATTGTTTCATTTTTTTTATTATTTCCAGGAACGTAATTAACATTTCAAGTTTGACGACACTTATTAAATAGAAATAAAAGCAAAGCTTTAAAATATTGCTAGTTTTGGAAAAACTTAAATGGCTTTTTGATCCATAAATGTAAAATACGAAATAGTATACAAAATCAAACATTAATTTATTTTGCCACATTGAAACATCTTATATGTAGCTAATAATCTTACAATAGAACATACAAAATTACTACACAATAGGCAACTTAAACATAACGTACGAACGACCGCAGGTCAAGCTACCCGAAACTGCCAAATATTCCCAATCAACCTTGAGTCTTAATGTTTAAAAGATAAAGTTGAAAATCCAATAAAGAAATCTGACAGATTGCAGTAGCTTGACGTGTTGTCTTCTGTAGATTTCTTTAAAACTAATAGTAAGTTATCGCGTTTAAATCCGATAATGTGCGTCAATCGACACAAACCTATTTTAACCTTCCGATATTAGGAACTTTTATATCTTTTTGAAACTTGATTTATGTATGTTGAGATTTTGTATGTTCTAATACAAAATTTCAACATAAAAAAATCAAGTTCAAGCACTAGAAGTAAACAAAATCCTTTTATCACTTTTTAATTTTATAAATCTAATCTAACTGGCAATTCAAGTAGCGAAGCATTTTCTTTCTGATGTGGTGTATTTTCTAGCTCTACATTCTGGACATTGCATCGCTCTTCAACTGGCGGCTGATTATTTTCGTGCAACACTTTTGCATTCTTTGGTAAAAACTTATCAACATCCTTGTGGGGTTTACCTAAAACAAAAGTGTTCTAAGTTATAGGTATGTCACGCAGATTGGTTCTTAAAATATAAACGCCAAGCTAACTTAGTTCAAATACATCCTACCTATTTGAACTATGTTAGCTAGGCGTTTATTATTTTACTATTGATCCCTAAATCAACTGTCATGGCGTACTCGAATGAATAAACAGGCAGTTATACGTCGGGAAGTTATGTAGTTGTCATATAACGCAGTCACATTGATAATAAATTACTTAATAGAAATATGTGAAAACATTAATATTTTAAAAGCGCGTAAAAAATTTGTTAGAAACTTACCTCACATTAATCAGTAAACTTGATTGCGCAATGGTTGACAACTGATGAAATAGTTTTATCACCTCAAATAACAAAGAAAATATACAATATTAACTCTGCTGTCAAAAACACAGCCATATTATATTCACATGATATGTTATAGAATTCGTTCAAATAAGCACACCTTTAAATGACAATAACACAACTATTACATTGGATAAAAGTCATATTGTGAGCCATTACTCGACACGAAGTCGAATACACGCCGCTACAGTTGTCATTTACATGACATGCAGTCAAATCGGCGACGTAAATATGACTACTACGCGACTATACAGGACTATATATGACTATTACACGACACTCTTAGGGCCTTAAGTTGTATAAAATGGGCCCTAATGCCGTCGAGTAAACGTCCTTATGACGTTTATACGATTATATTAAATAACATTAAGTCGCCAACAAAACGTCTACTCGACGACTTAAATGTTAGTTGGATTCACTCTAGCCTTGAAGACACTCAAATTGTAGTCCGACGGAAACACCGCCACAGGCAAATTGTTCCAGTCCCTCGATGTACGCGGTATAAAGGAGGAGGCGAAGCGCTTCGTCCGGATCGCAGTGGTGTTAACAACGTAAGGGTGGAAACCAGCCGTACGACGGGTCGTCCGCTGGTGGAACGGAGATGGGGGAATTAAATCATGCAATTTCCTCGCACACTCCCCGAAATGCATCTTATAGAACACCGAAAGGCTGGCTACTCTACGCCTGTGCTCTAGGCTTTGGAGACCAACTCGAGTTAGATCAGGGTCACCAATCAGCCTCTTTGCACGTCTCTCCACTGAATCCAAAGTGGCCAGGTGACACTTGGCAGCACCAGCCCAAATGTGGCTGCAGTACTCCACACACGAACGGACCTGTGCTTTGTATAACATTAGAAGCTGCCCAGGTGTGAAGTACTGCCGGACCTTTGCGATAACGCCAAGTTTCCTGGCAGCCACCTTGGCCTTGGACTCAATGAACCGCCCAAAGTTAAGGTTCGAGGAAATCTCAACTCCCAAAAGCTGAAGGCGGTCGGAACACTCCAAGGACACATTCCGAAAAGTAGGGGCCAAGGTGAACGGGCTCCTTTTGGCGGTGAAAAGACACGCCTGTGTTTTGGCGGCATTGAATGCTACAAGATTGGCATTGCCCCATTCGGAGACTGCCTGCAGTGCAACACTCGTTCGCTCAACCATGGCCTCTCTTTCGGACCGGATTGATTCCCTACTAGCCCGAGCATCCGGCAGGTATCTCTCTACAACTGTGCTGTCATCTGCATACCCATAGATACCGGGCATCAGCAGATCGTTAATATGCAGCAGAAACAGAGTTGCAGAGAGAACAGACCCCTGAGGAACACCGGCATTTGTTGACATGGGCTCAGAAGTGCATCCGTCGACTACAACTCGGAGGGACCGTTCAGTCAGGAAGTCTTTTACCCAGCCAGTCAGGCTAGGGGAAATGCCGTACGCTGGAAACTTACTCAAAAGGCCAGCGTGCCAAACCCGGTCGAAGGCCTTCGAGACATCAAGGGAGACAGCAATCGCTTCCCCATTCTTCTCGAGGGCCTCGCCCCACAAGTGAGTGGCATACACTAGTAGGTCCCCAGTTGACCGATTGCGGCGAAACCCGTACTGTCGGTCACTGAGGAGATCGTTACCTTCCAGGTATGCCAAGAGGCGCGAGTTCAATACACGCTCCATAATTTTGCAAAGTATGGAGGTGATCGAAATCGGCCGATAGTTGGCAGGATCGGCACGACTACCCTTCTTGGGCACAGGCTGCACGTTAGCAAGCTTCCAGGACTTGGGCACTATACCAGTCCTAAATGAGAGGCGATACAAGCGCGTCAATACAGGAGACAACTCGGGCGCACATGCTTTAAGAACAATCGCTGGTATACCATCCGGACCACTAGCCTTATTCACGTCCAGACGACACAGTACTCTCAGAACCTCCTTGTTTCTAATGCGAACCTCAGGCATTGAAGCCCCGCAATGAGGTAAATTAGGTGGAGTAGCACTGCCAGTATCAAGACGCGAATTATGGGCAAAGAGAGATGCAAAGAGACCTGCTTTCTCTCTCGCCGTATGAGCCAGTGTTCCATCAGGCCTAACCAGCGGAGGCAGTGAGGGCCGACAGAAGTTCGCCTCAACCGATTTGGCAAGGGACCAAAAAGATCTGTTACCGGATGGCTGCGCAGATAACTTGTTGCCAATATGGGTAATGCGGTCGAAGCGAGCCTTCTTGAGCGCCTTCTTGTAGGACTTGGCAGCACGGTTAAAGGCTCTCTTCTTTGAGCTTAGATCCGGAGCTCCGCGGTCACGAGCGTCAACCCAGGCGAGAAATGCCGTGTGCTTACGCTGTTCAGCTTGGACACAATCGGCATTGAACCATGGGCGAGCCGAGCCACCGACGGGCACGTCATTGAATGGGATAAAATACTCCATAGCTTGACTAGCCGAGGTACGCCGCGTCAGTCGGACATCTGATCTGGGTCTCCGTCAAGAAAAGTAGGTGGGGCTTTTCAGTCTCAAGGTGGTAATGGACTGCATCGATATTGGAGTGCAAACCTCGGATGTTTGAGAGGTGCACTATGAACGAGAGGACGTGCGCCCGCTGTGCACACCTACTTTTCCTTTTGTAACTTTTCATACTAAGTTTATATACTGAGTGAATAGGAAGGAAGACGCCAGTTGAGTGAGGTGATGCAATGATAAACCCAACAATACGACCAACGATGCTGGGCCAGAGGGAGATTGTTCTGGAGACTGCGGGGACGCCCGAACCCCCCCAGGGATCGCCATCGGGTCCTCTCGTCCGGTCGCCAACCGGCACGATGGGGCCACCCTGGGATTTTTCGCAGTTGGCGGGGCAGCCTTTCGTATGTGGCTGGCACACTACTTGGGCCCCCAACTACCTGCGGTCGGCCAGCGGAGAACCGTGCTTCGGATCCCGCTACCCTCCACGAACAAACTCCCGACACAACACCATCTGGCGCATCGCACCCGGCACACATCGCAACACAACTGCTCAGACCCGTCCTCCGAACGGCTTCACCAGACATCATGCCGGAACACGACGAATCGCTTGGCGGCATGTCTTTGTCTGGTGGGTGGTAACTTATGCCGACGGTTGATGTTGTGACCTACCACCGAGAAAAACCGAGAAAACACTTTTCCTTCTTTCTTTCTTTGAAGCCCGAAAAAAAAATATGCCGGAAAATGTTATGGGCTATAGTTTCTTTATCAGCTAGTGCTGTAGTGTCCAATTTTATTCCAAAAATAAGTTAATCTATTTAAAGTGTCATCAGTAGAGAGCGAATATGCATTTGCATATTCGCATATGCATTTGCATATTTTAGCCATTCTCAGCAATAGCATATTTTATCTAAGATCTAGTATGATGCATATTATCGGTACATTTACAATATTTTTCACTCTTTGATTCATGTTACGTGCTTTGCTTATGGAATACATCGACTTGCTGAAGAAGTACGATCCACATTTGGCAATGTAAATAAACTGATTTCGTCAACAAAAAAGTTTTTCTTAAAGCAACTGCTCGTATTAAAAACTACAAAGAAAAATTACCGAATTTGCCACTACCACCCGAACTAGTTATATCTCGATGGGGAACGTGGATCGAAGCAGTGCTGTTTTACAATGAACATTTTGAGGCTATTAAAGGTGTAGTAAATAACTTTGACAGTGCCGAATCAATAGTAGTTTATCAGTCTAAGGAAGCATTTTACGATCCTAAAATAAAAAAAAAAAAACATAGACCTGATTTGTACTCATTTTTCCTACATACCTGAAAGTATTAAAAAGCTTGAAACTCGCGGTTTGGCATTGACTGAATCTATCCAAACAATGAATAAAATACACCAAATGAACTCCGCCTTGCCAAAGGCATTGCCGCATAAACTTAAAGAAAAGTTTGGAAACATATTTAACAATAACCCAGGTTTTCAAAGTTAGTGTCAAATTGATAGTTTCATTAATGGGACGGCAGAACTTTTGCCAGAAACTATAAGTGCTAACATAGCACCCAAGTTCAAATTCTGTCCAGTTACCTCAGTGGATGTGGAGCGAACCTTTTCCACTTACATAAATATTCTAAATGATCGTAGACACAGTCTTACCACTGAAAATTTAGAAAAATATTTGATTGCTTACGTTTACAAAACTTTTAAATAATTTTAATGTCATATATTGTTACTGTACCTATTATCGCCTATCGAAAAATAATTTACTAATTGTATGCTGATTTTCAAATAAAAAAAATGAGTACTTACTTTTCTCTTTTTTTTGGGGACTCCTAAAATTTATCATTTAATTTCGCATATTCTGCAAATTTTCTTGCATATTTCAAGCATTTTTCATGCATATTTGCATGCATATAACAAGCTTTTTATGTTGCATATAATCCGGTCTCTAGTCATCAGTTTTGACATTCACCGCTTGTTTTAATTTTCAGTGACTCAAGAATGCCCTAACTCGTGACTGTTAGGAGCAAAGGCGCTCCGCTCGTGCTTAAGGTAGCACACAATGTGATAAGAGGAGTGATTTATTAGTCAAAATAATCAACCGATAATGTTCCCGCTACTGGGACACACGCCTTTGAGAGGAAGTGACCACGTAGGTCCACCACCTCTACCACGTAGGTGTTGTGCGGGTTGATAGCCACATGTCACAACTACCCCATTCTGCATTTTTTCGCCTGTGTTTACTTGGTTTATACTAGAACTAGCTGTTGCCCGCGACTTCGTCCGCGTAGACTTCAGTTTATAGCGCCCGGTGGTTCCCGTTTCCGGGGGAATGCCAATATAAATGCCTACATTACTGCAAGGTTTCAAACATCCTCACACATTTTTGCGTTTATATTATTAGTAGGATTATAAAGATACATAAGGTCTATAGCAACGGTAATTTTACCGGGTTTAAAGGTTTAGCAAAGGAAAGAAACATCAAATATCATACTCTTAATTATTTTGCGTTGGTTGGTGCTTTGGATATGTTTAGGATATTATGAAATAAGGGATAAAAATTATTACGCTTACTTACGCTTGATAAAATATGAGTATATTTAAGTACAGTTTTATTAACAACATTTTTGATTTGCTGTCTTTTGCCAAAACATAAAGGTTTTCTGAATTTGATACACGTGAGCATGCCACAGAGTTGCCCATGATAAAAACATGTTGTTTCTAATTGAACTCCGGCAACTTTAAGCATCTGTCGGCTTTGTTATTGTTATAGCAAATGCTGCTTTCAGAAGGAACTTAGGCTTTTAAATTTAAATGGCAAATCAGTCGGGATGATGGGAATACGGGGAATCAAGGCATTTTGTCCTTTTGCCATTCCAGCCATGATTGTAGCCTTTGCAATGTTGTGACCCAAATGTGTTATTTGTAACCGAGTACCATTACACAGCTTTGGAGCGTCAAGATTTCTCATTAATAGGTCTGGAACACCAACTTTTAGTATCAACTTATGGGATGGCACTCCTGATAATTCTAAAGAGTTGAAAAATTTTATAGGGTCTGATGTAACTTATTCAGTGTCCGTAATATTGTCCACTGAGAGGTGTTCGATAACATTTCCCTGGATGTTTAACATGATTTGTTCATTTATGTTACTATTTCATTAGTAGGCGCCAAAATTTTCCGTTTCGCATGTCCATTCTCGGTCGGCCATATTTGTTTGAAGATCTGGATAGAAATATTTAATAGGTCATTTGAGCTATCCACAATTTGATACAACTCACTCTAATCATGCCATTACTGTCAGTCGGCATGCGATGTACTCCGATTTTTAAAAGAGTAGCTGCATATTGCATATACCCGGCTTGAGAATCGTGATTAAGTTGCTCTCGCATATTCGTGGTGAGACAATAATTTTTCACGCGAACCCATAATGCAGATACTTTCAATGAGGCATTTATTTCATCTGCCGGCGGCATACCCCTAGTAATCACCGGAAGGGTCTGTCTAAAGTACCACCATCCCTCCCATGATACCTTGGTTGCCTTTGATGTCCCCCATTGTGCGACCTAGTGCTTCAATTGCCCTTTTTTGGAATATCATCACATTCATCCCAAACTAACAACTTACACTGCTGTAACATTCTTCCGCGCTCACTGCTTTTACTAATATTGCATTTCCTCATGAGCTAAGTTCAATGGTAACTGAGTGCGCTGTTCGTTCCGTTCCGAAAAAAATTAAAAAGAGCACAGTTGATATAAAATAAGCGCCTGTTAAAATAATTGAAGCAATATGTACGTCTGCGTTAGCTCCCGTTTTCGCAACATTTTGTGTTACTGCTCTGCTCCTATTCGTTATAGCGGGATGTTGGCTAAAGCCTTCCTGGATTAATAGGTTATCTAACGCAAAAAGAATTTTCCAAATCGGACCAGTAAGTAGTTCCCGAGATTAGCGCGAATAAACAAACATACAAACAAACTCTTATTTATTTATTTATTTATTCTTTCGCACACACGACATGTACAGAGGCGGACTTAATGCCTTAGGCATTCTCTACCAGTCAACCCCAGGTGGTGAAGAGATAAGATGGTAGGTCCTTTAGCTTGAAAGAAAATAGTAAAGGAAAAAAAAGCCCCCATAATTACTAAAAAATACTTAAATAAGCTAAATATACATACATACTATTACCAAAATATATACTTATAATATATACATAAAAAAACTAAAATTTGGGAGAGGGGTGTAGCAATAACTCTACGCTAGTTGTTGCGAAAATAACTCTGCAATTTCCGCTTAAATGCAAACCGACTGGCGGCCATCCTGATATCAAGAGGAAGCGCATTCCATAGAAGAATGGATTGAATGTGAAGTGAAGAATGAACAAAGTCAGACGTATGTGAAGGACAGAGTAAGAGGGGATTGTTAGAAGAATGCAGATTCTTAGAGTGTGAAGAACATAAATATTGGAAGTGAGTCACAAGATAAGAAGGAGGAGTGGGTGATTTAAGAAGGGAGAAAAGCGTGGTCAAGGCGCGCAAATTTCTTCTCTGACGAACGGGCATCCATTTCAATTCAGACCTGTAGCTCGACACATGGTCATATTTCCTGAGATTGAATATGAACCTGATCCCATTGTTGAGTAATCTATCAAGCTTATCCAGCAAAGCCGCATTCAGATCAAAGTAGCACACGTCACCATAGTCGATTATAGGGAAGATCAAAGTCTACACAAGCATGGTTTTCGTTTTAACGGGTAAAAAGTTCCACAGACGATACAGAGAACGCAGGGTACCGTGGACCCTTTGACTAACGTAGGAAACCTGACGTTGCCAGCTAAGCGTCGAGTCAATATGCAAACCAAGATCTTTGACATTGGGGGTAATGGGTATGACGGTACCATTGAAGATAGGAGGTGGGAGAGAGCTAAGAGATAACTCATCATACGTGAGCTTCCAATAACTCTTCGGCTTCATAATAATAATAATAATAAATAATAATAATAAATTTATTTACTCAAAGAGACAGACTGTAGTAGGTACACATGGTTAAAAAAGTTTCTTACAAAATATGTTAGATGGTCTACAATCGAGTGGGTGAAGCACTGTTCCCCTAGCTAGGTTACAGAATAACCTGTGTTAAGGAGAAGCAGTCTCGTTCCCTTATGCCTATGGTACAGGTATATAACATAATATTGTATAGTACTTGTGCTGACACTACTATTTTAACAGTTAAGTATTGTGAGTAAATACTACTTTTAAATTGTATAAAAATTTTGCTTAAATTATTAAATGCAGGTGTGTTATGTAAATGAATGTGGATGTGTGTAAGTTGTATGTGTGCGTGTATGGGTGTAAGTGGTACGTGTGTGTAGGTTTGCATGTGTGGTGTGTGTACAGCTCAGAGCAATACTTATTTTGTTATGTGAATATTTTTTCGGTTGCATCATAAGACAGATCCTGAAGGTATAGTCGGACATATTTTTTACAATTATGATATGATAAACTGTAAATCTGTATCTTCTTGCTTATTTTATTATAAAGATACGGACCCAAATAATAAAAGAATCGTTTTGAAAAGGAGGAGTGTGCTCTCGGCAATATGCAAATACTATCTTTACGACGCTTAGTTATTTCTCTGTATGGGGTATTATGGTGCTGCAGGGTAACTGTTTGTAATATAAAGTGTTGTCGTATGTTGAGAACCTGACATTCCTTATATAATTGATTAGTCGGGTATAGAATTGGGCGAAATGTAGCCACTTTTAGTATGGCCCTATGTGCAATTTCTAATGATTTTAGAGTGGTCTTAGCAGCACCACCCCAACACGAGATACAATATGTAATTATTGACAGGCACAAAGCAAAATATACACTTCGTATTATATTTGGATTAGCGATATTTCGAAGAATTTTAAATATGTAGATAAGTTTGCGTACTCTGCCGGTCAGGACACTTATGTGAGACTTAAAGTTCAGGTTCCTGTCCAGGATTATACCCAAGTATTTAATCTGCTCTGTTGACTTTAATGTTGGACATTGGCAAAGAGCCAGTGTTGGTTGACCACATGAGTGAGCCTTTAACAGTATAGGTGTTTTTGGTTGAGAGTTTGAAGAAATCGAATACGTCATGAAATTCGTTTTGGAGGCATTTAGAGTAAGCATATTGGCGCCAAGCCATTCCAATGCGGTGTTAAAGCCAAGCTGAGCACTATGCTCCAGATCTGACCATGCACCACCGACAAACGTTATAGCGGTGTCATCAGCAAATGAAATTATTTTGGAATTAGGTACATTAAGGTGACACAGGTCATTAATGAAGACTAAGAAGAGCGTCGGGCCCAATATGCTACCCTGTGGTACGCCATAATAAATGGGAAATTCATCGCTTTTATGATTTTCGATCTTAACGATCTGACTACGATTTGAGAGATAACTTCTGAAAAGCTCCAACTGTAAACCTCTAACCCCCATGCCCTCCAGCTTAAATAAGAGTGCGGAAACCGGGACGGTATCAAACGCCTTCGCAAGATCCAAGAAGATTGTCAGTACCTTATTCTTCTTGTTAAGGTTTTCTACCACATAATTTAATAAGTCAAGGACAGCGTTATTTGTCGATCTATGTTTGCGAAACCCGTATTGTTGTGTTGATAGTAAGTTATGATGTTCTAAGTAATGTATCAGTCTTTTATTAATTAAGCGTTCTAAGACTTTAGATAAAGCACTCAAGACGGCAATAGGGCGGTAGTTGTTTGGTAAATTCCCATCACCTCCCTTGAATATCGGATAAATTATAGCCTTTTTGAAAGCAGTGGGAAAGATTGCAGCCTTGAAGCAAATATTAAATATGTGGCATAGAATAGGTGACAGGGCAGCAGAGTATCTCTTCAAAAATAATGCTGAGATACCATCCCATCCAGTTGAGGCATTAGATCGCAATGAGTTTATCTCAGACTTGATTTCATCAGGGTCAGTGTCCGCAAGGACGAAAGATGATTTTGAAGAAAACCTAGGCGCCAGTTGTTTTGCTGGAGTGTGCTGGGCTTGTGATTCTTGTGCTTTTACAATATCATCCGCGAGTTTCCTGCCTATATTCACGAAGAAGGAATTAACGTAATTACAGGATTCAGTGGGAGATGATGAGCAACTTAACAGCTGTGTAGAAGTATTGTTTGGTTTTACAGTATTCGTTACCCGCTTTAGTACGTCCCATAGTTTTTTTGGATTCCGACTTGCTTTATTCAGTTCGTTTGCATCAAAGGCACGCCTAGCTTTCTTGATAACCTTTGAACAGAAGTTTCTGTATCGCTTGTAGGTAAGCTTTAAAGTATCGTTTTCAGGAGACTTACTCAGTTCCCTGTGCAACGCATCCCTATGTCTCAAACACCGTAGTAAGCCTGGTGTAATCCAAGGTTTTAGGATTTTCTTGTTTGCTGGTATTTTTTTAACTACAGTGTTCTCCAAAATAGCCAGTGTCAGCATTTCGATAAGTTTGTCTACAGCAATGTTTACGTCTGCTAATAAGAGAAGAGGGGCAAAGTTTAATTCACCCATTGATTTATCAAGGGCCTCGTAATCCACTTTATTGATGGTTGATGTACTTTTGCCCACAACTCGCTTGCCGTCAAGACACAACAACAATGAGTTATGGTCAGTGACCGTAGTGTTATAAACAAACGTGATAGCCGATGATTGTGTTTTCAAGAATACATGGTCCAAACAATTATTGCCTCTAGTTGGTAAAGAATGGGTAGGTAGAAAGCCGTGGAAGGCCATACAGTTTAAGTATTCATGTGAGCGTACATCAAGGGTGGAAGGCTTTATATCTAGGTTGATATCACCAGTAATGACAACTGATTTAAAATTGCATAACGATGGAAGTATGCCATTAAGGGCCAAAAGAAATTTACTAATGTTTTCATTTGAGGGCGAGCGATAAATACAAATTATAGCAACATCGGTACTAATTTTTATAATTATGCCTGAACCTGTCTGCAATAAGTCTGGCTCTTCACACGTCACTAGCAGGTTTGATTTTACATAAACTACGACACCATCACTCTGGTTAATATAGTTAGTGGTTGAGTATACATTATAGTTTTGTAAAATGGGAATAATTGAATTTCTGGCGCAAGGCAGCCAGCACTCAGTCAATACTACTATGTCACAATCAAGAGAAATGCGTTGCATAAGCACTTGTAAGTTAGTAAAATTACAGTTTATTGATCGTATGTTTTGAGTAAGTATTTTCAAGTAACTGCTGCTTCATGTATTAGTATAGATAAGAAAAAAGTACCTAAGCTTATTGCTACGCAATTACCATGCTTGACAATTGGATACCTTGTGATTAATAATAATAAAAAATAATAAAAACTTTATTGATTAAAAAAAAACATTACAGTATTTGAATAGCACTAGCCCACACACTAGGATTCCCCGTGGAAGCGTACCCAGAGGGGGGGGGGGGGTCCCCTAATTCCAAAGTATAAACGAGGACTTATCTTTAACTTATATATAAACCACGCAGTAGACACTAACAAAATGTAAGGAGTAATTGCCGAAAAACCGCGTGCGACTACAGCGCACAAAGATTCTAAAAAATTTACTTACATATGACAATTATACAATGTGTAAAGAAAACCCTGTCCGATCCGTGAAGGTATTGTTGGGTATCGATAACTGATTATAATAATGCCTACAAAGCCGGTCTAAACTTAAAAAAACCCCTAAAAATAAATATTATTTCGAAAAGCGAGGTAACTTAATGCATGTGCGGTAGACACGTTAGGCATACATCCGCAGGTGACGGGGGCCAGGGCACGCGGCACATGGTCGCATCGCTATTCGCTCCGTCAGAAATGGTGTTGTCACTTTTTAAAAATTAACAAATTTTGGGGAAGTTGGAATTAATTCGCGACAAAAAAGGATTATTTCAAAATTCATTAGTATTGTTACTTTGATGATTATGTAAAATTTAATATTTTATTTGGCCATGTGTTTACCTAACCTTTATTATCCTTACGGGTCGGACAGGGTTTTCTTTACATATTGTATGTCTCTGGTTGTTCTTCTACGTTATTTTATTTTAAACTTGTGTGGTGTACAATGTATTGTGTGGACGTGTGATCAACATAGGTCGGAATAGGTAGAGTGATTTTTGTTACTTGTATCATAAATGTTCACAGAAAGAATAACGTGGATAAGCCATTTCCCTGGAATGTAATTCCGGATCCAAGTAAATATTGTTAATGACATTATTACTACTCAATTCATTTAAAGGAAGGTAACAAAACTAAACTAATTTATTATTTACTTGTTGAAAAATAAAAACAATAAAATTCAGATCGAAGCCGTAATACATTTCAATATTTTATTTTTAGCCACTAATGAAGGGTATGGCTAAATCAAACGGTTTTACGAATTTTTTTTAATAATCCACCAATTCCGTAAATCCGGAGGAATGTCCATATTAATTATACGTTTCCGATCAATGACCCCAATTCACTCTACCTATTCCGACCTATGGTGATGAATGAGTGAGTGACTGTAACGCATTGACATTAGAAATCGCTACTCTCAACATAACCGCACCCTCGCTTAGTAGAAAGGAGAATCTGAGCAAAGTAAATATTTAGCGAAGTAATTAGCGAGTAGTTTGCAAGCACACTCAAGTAGCCAAAGTACTACTGTGTACTTCTGAACGTCAGATTCTTGCTTGTTCAGGAATGGAATTTCTGCCCTGTTTATTAATTACTTAGGTACTTCAAACTATGGAGGTATCGCATACTTTACGTTTTGATTCCAAAAAGGCAGGCTTTGTACCTATTGGAAATTAAACACTGTTTTATACTGAGTATTAGCTGCGCCCCGTGGTTTCACCCACTTAAGTTTCGGTTTTCTTTTCTTTTATAAATTACTAGCTTTCCCTCGGGAACATCAATTTTTTCCGGGATAAAAGGTAGCCTATGTCCTTTCTCAGGGTCTAAAGATTGTCTGTGCCAAATTTCATCAAAATCGGTTGAGTAGTTTTGGCGTGAAAGCCGGACAGACAGACAGACAGACAGAGATACTTTCGCATTTAAAATATTAGTATGGATAATTGAGTGCCCAATTGAATTGAGTGTACAATCCCGTCTGATGGTAAGCAGTGATGCAATCGTTGGTGGTGAAGCGCGCTAGTTTATTAAGAGCCTATTCACTCTAGCCTTGAATACACTTAAATTATAGTCCAACGGAAACACCGCCGCTGGCAAACGATGTACGCGGTATAAAAGAAGAGGCGAAACGCTTCGTTCATCCGAACGAAGCGTTTCGCCTCTTCTCCACACCACAACGATCCCGTTGTGGTGTTAGCAACGTTAGGGTAACTTGCCGTACGACTGGTCGTCTGATGATGGAACGGAGATGAGGGAATTAAATCATGCAATTCCCTCGCACACTCTCCAAAATGCTTCCTATAGAACACCGACAGGCGGGCTACTCTACGTCTGTGCTCCAGGCTTTGGAGACCGTTTTGAGCTAAATATGGGTTGCCAGTTGGCCTCTTCTCTGGCAATATCGGCATAAAAAGCATCTCATTGTGTTATTCCTTATTATAAACAATCTGTGTTGGTACCAAATTATATACAAATCCTTTCAGTAGTTTTATCGTAAAAGAGAAACAAACAAAAATACATATTTTTTGCAAGAGTGCTTAGGCACACTAAACTCAACTTAAACACACTGGAGTAAGGTTGATATTTGTTTAACTTAAAATAACATCAATTTGATTTTTTTTTTAATCCGGTGTTAAACAACATCTATCTACATTGTACAATTTCATGTGTGATTTTTCGATATCATCGAAGTGAGGGTCTAAATATTACGAGCCGTATGCGTAGTTTCTCTGCGTGATCGAATCAGAAATGAGGAGATCCGCAGAAGAACCAAAGTCACCGACATAGCTCTGCGAGTCGCTAAACTTAAGTGGCAGTGGGCAGGGCACATTGCTCGTAGAATTAATGGCCGATGGGGCAGTAAGGTTCTGGAGTGGCGGCCACGTACTGGAAGAGGCAACGTAGGGAGGCCTCCAACAAGGTGGACCGATGACCTGGTGAAGGTCGCGGGAAGCCGATGGATGCGGGCAGCACAAGACCGGTCAGCGTGGAAAACCTTGGGGGAGGCCTTTGTCTAGCAGTGGAAATCTATAGGCTGAAGAAGAAGAAGAAGAAGTATGGGTCGTTTGATCAGATTAAGGTACGCTTGCCGCGGTTATTCCGTTAAAATGGACACCTATGTCCATTCTAACATGCAGAAAGCAAATTGCCTTTTGGTAGACGGTGAGTTACATCATCTTCGTCATTTATTTTCTTTCCACCTGTTGCTCCAATAGGTATGTATATTTTGTAGGCACTGTACAAGTCCAAGGAAGCACATAGAATCGAAAGTTTATGCTATCTGTCTCAATATACTAATATTATAAATGCGAAAGTAACTCTGTCTGTCTGTCGGTCTGTCTGTCTGTCTGTCTGTCTGTCTGTCTGTCTGTCTGTCTGTTACGCTTTCCCGCTTAAACCTCTCAACCGATTTTGATTAAATTTGGCACAGACAATCTTTGGACCCTGAGAAAGAACATAGGCTACCTTTTATCCCGGAAAAATTTGATGTTCGAGGGAAATCTAAAAGCGCGATATAACCGAACTCCACGCGGGCGAAGCCGCGGGCGGAAAGCTAGCAGTGGCGAAGAGTCCATACAAGCCGATTCCCACCGGGTTACCTTTCAAAAATCAGTTCCATATTCATACAAAAGTATTTACATTCTATTTCATTAACAAAGTATTATTAATCAAATGCCTGCGCGATTTACAATAGCAATAGTAATTCTTAGCAATACCCTAAGTATCACATTTCATTTTATAGTCGTAAATTAATCAGCGCTTCAATTTTTCGTACCTAAATTACATTGAAGGTAACTCGACGAATTACAGCTTATCTCGGCCAACGTTTTACTATGAGGCGAAAAGAGACAGAGCGTGTCAGACCATCTCTTTCTAATGCTCGCTAACCGTTCGTAAAATTTAAGGAAAGATAGGCTAATGGCAACCGGCTTGCAGTTCTCTCCTCTCCCTCTATTAGAAAGAGACAAAGAAACCACTCAAACCACGGCACGGGAGAAAGGAAACACGACAAAATTAAAAAGAATTAGCGTTATAATGAAATCCTTCGCAAGTCATATTCTTTTTATTTTGGCATATTTTCGTGTTCCATTTCGTTTGGTTGAAAATAAATTATTTTTAGTATGTGACATGTCGCACCTTTAGGACAATAGAGACCTAATTCGAAATTTGAAGATTTCAGTGTTGACTCATAAAATTACCTTGCATGGCCATCTTCATCGCCTGTTAATAAAACAGAGGCTTAATATGGCGTAGAAAGGCACAAACTTATACTTCGGTCTCTTTCACTCTGTCCTCTTTCTCCGGTCCTGTTCAATTCGAGAGAGTCACAAGCAGTAATGTGCCGCGAGTGTCATGCTCAGGTCGTTAATTTTTTATTACTGTGGAGACCTAGACCTGATTAGAACGCTATAAGACTAAAAATTAAGGTATGTGGATGTAATTATTTTTGGTGAAGTAGATACCTATTTGTTATTGAGTCTATTTCATAACAAATTGTCTCTAAACAGCAATGACTTATTTGTCATTGAGTCACTCTTTGATTAAAAAAAAATACGAATTAAAGACCCAAACATCATTTGGTCTATGTCATTACGAAACTAGTGTTTATGATAAAAGCTGATTTATGATTATGCTCCTCTTGTAATAAATATGATTATATTTTCACAGACTATTTTAGACATGGGTCTACCTACATACCAAATCGTTTTGCTGTCTTGTTAAATGTGTCATATTATATTTGAAATTTTTTCCTCTAATACCAGTAGCTCATCTAATAATTCTAGTAGATCACCATCAAAATCCTCTTCCAGTTCCAGCAGCAGTTCTTGTTTAGGTAAAGCGAATGACCATTTCATAGATGGGCCATCAATATCTAATTTAACCGGTCATATTGCAAGCAGAACTACATCTGTAGTAAAAAAAAGTTACCACCAGTCACAATTTTAAGAAATCCTGGAAAGCCGACGTTTCTATGATGACCAAAAAGGAAGCACAGGCCCGTATAGTTAAATATTATGCATGTAAATGTAGACACCAATGTTCTGAGAATGTAGCTGGTTCCGATAGAAATTAATTATTTGAAACACACTCTCTTTGCAACATCGAACTGCATAGACTATACATAATTAAGCTTAGCTGCAAATATACTAACGCCGCTAAACCATATAGCAATATCTGTATTTGTAAGACGTTATTTATTAATATGCAAGGGATATGTGACCGTCAAATTAGAACCGTTAAAAAGAAAACTGACCCGAAGCTTTCGTAAGTAAAGACTTAGAGGTAAGCTAGTACTTTGGAAGAAAACTCACGGATCCACTACTACAAGAATAGAGTCTCATTATTTGTTTGTAGATTTCGATAAATCTCAGAAAGAAGAAGAAAAACCAATATGTGACTATTGGTTGTATTACGAAATCTTTACAAAAGAATTTAATATAGGTTTTATGCAACCAAAAAATATAGAAGAAGTGCGACTTCTGCTTAAATTATGAACTTGTTACTCTTATTCGCAAGGTGGTAGTTAAAAAAATATAATTATGATTATCATCAGAAAGAAAAGGTTCTGTGTCGAGAAGAAAAACGTCTAGATTGTCAGAATATAAATGAAACTAACATTTGCGCAGTCGATGTCGATAACATGGACGATTTGCAGGCTGTTATGCAGTGTCCCACTGGAGACATATAATCTTTTTTTATTATTCCAAACTAAATTGTCACAATTTTACAATAGTAAAAATGTTATAAAAGAACAACAGTTCAAAAGCGTAAAAAATAAAGAAGATAACGAAACGCGAATGAAATGGGGACATACCGTAACGTAGGTATATAGTTATTTCTGGGACGAAGTTCAGGGAAAAAGGGCTAACGAGATTGGGTCTTGTATTTTAGATAATTTACACCGTTTAAATGAGCAGAACCCCAACAAAGCTCTCCATGTTTTCTTATTCAACTCCCAAAAGCCGAAGGGGGTCAGTTCACTCTAAGGATACACTCCGAAAAGTAGGAGCCAAGGTGAACGGGCTTCTTATGGCGGTGAGACATGCTTGTGTTTTGGCGGCATGAATGCTCCACCATAGTCGCTTTTTCGGACGGTATTGATTCCTCACTAGCCCGAGCATCCGGCAGGTACCTCTCCACAACTGTGGTGTCATCCGCATACCCATAGATATCGCACATTAGCAGATCGCAGCAACAGATTTGCACAGAGAACAGACCCCTGAGGATCACATTAGTCCACATAGGCTCCGGTGAACATACGTCGACAACAACTCGGAGAGACCGTTCAATCAGGATAATTGTTACGGATAAAATATAATAAAACAAACAAACAAAAATAGATAACGAAGCAATGTATTTAACATTGCTTCGTTATCTATTTTTGAAATTATTCACACAATTACTCATGAATATCTAATTAAAGGGCATACCCAGAATGAAGGGGATAATGTTCTTAAGCCTTATTGAAAAGGATATTAAGAGAAATAAAATGTCTGGGCACACCCTCTACCAATACCTATGTTACCTTAATTAAGAACTCGCCTAAAAATGGTAAAACTATTTATGTGATACAGTTGATATACGAGTTTTTCAGCGATTTAAAGGGTCTACAAGAAAAATGGGGATATAATTACAATGAAGATGAACATAAAACCAAAATGATATGGACCAATGTCAAGGTTATGGAAATTTTTAAAGCAGAAAAGTTCGCATTTTGCTGTAAAACCTCCTACACTCAAAGTGAGTTCACCATGATCAATATGAGAAATAAACGGAAGAATATGGTCAAACCAGAAGATATAACGCTAACCAAAGAATATAAACAAAGACTAGAGCTAAGCGAACATAAGAAGAAAGACTTACACGATCTTGTTGATAAAAACTTAATACATACCTGGTTATTATGCAGATTTGTATAACTCTATACTTTAATTGTTAAATTTTTCGAAATTCATGGTAATTGATAAACTCATTTTTTTTTAAATTTTATATTTCAATAGTTGTAAATAATGTGACTTCATTGTTAGAAATACTACAGTTACTATCAAAGAAGACTGAGTAGCATTTGCTAGTCATTTTTGTATAATTTTCTTTTAGGTTTACTTTTCTTTACGACATACAGTTTTAGAATTTGTAAGCAGTAAAGTCTTTTGTCGGTTTACTTTTATAGTCAAACTTTTTATTACCTTAGTATGTATTTTTTCGTGTACTGAACATAAAAGTTTCCTTAAAACTATCTAAAAAAATATTAATACAGTGACTTATTTGGAAATGAAACCAGACTTCATTAGAGAGATTCAGAACTAGAGAGACCTAAATAATAAAAGGTCTTTTAAAAAACAATGGTTTCAGACAAACAAAGACCTAAATAAGCACTGTTTTTGTATAAATTAAGAAAAAAATATTATTAATTGTTTTAATTATTTTTTAAAATTATATGCGTGTTGGTAGTTAAGTAAAGTAGGATATAAAATTAAAATAGTATGAATTTAATGAAAGTGCACCCGAATAATCTCCCTTTTCTAAAAATATTGTTACAATATGAACCTTTATTCATCATTTCCCAAAAAGTTGTTTTTTTGAGTTAGGTCTCTTTCATTCTAAAGGTGCGATGTGTTGCTATACCACTGGTGCGTGATAATTTCGTTTGTTATATTTTAATATTTGTGTTATTTAAACTGTGACTGATTCTGTAAGGTAATTTAATCGCAGATTTGGTTAAATACTGTGGATTTTGTTTGTTATTATGGCTTATATTATTCTACCGGCAATATTATTCTTATCTGAAGACCTCCTCAAGATATCCTGCAGTAGGTAAGTGTTTAAGTGTTTATTTTTTTGGACCGGCTTCCCTTTGTCAAAATTTCACCCTTCGCCACTGAAAGCTAGTATACTATAAACAATTCTGCGTTTACAACAGGCCCCAAAATTGTGCTCACCTAAAAGACGCTGATTATTTAAAATGATTAACAAGCTGCGTATCAACCGCATGGCACACGGAATGCCTAAAGTAACGCTGTCAAAGGAAAAATTTTAAACTCCCTCAAAGCTTTGTCACATTTTTCAATTTGTCAAAGCTGAGTTATGGAGGCGCCTATCTGGTACACATGACATAGAGTAAAATGTTCCTGGCTGATATGAAATATTTGAGGTATGACGCGAACCTTTTTGGAACCGCTTCTGTGCACCGAGTCGAAGCTTCTAGATTCAAACAATTCTCTTCTAGATCCTAGAAGCTTCCTTTTACAAATATTGACGCGCTCCCCTTTTGTTTTTGGAGAGTTGTCTGACCTCCGTCAATGGGGTTGTGCACTGATAACTGCATCTTTTAGAAAACTACCGCGAAGTGCAGTCTGCCGGCTGACGTCGCTGTGCGGCTGTTACCATATGAAATTGGTAGAATAGTCGATATCCGCTCAGATGCCAAAGAAAAAAAAAACGTGCATCTTTTTGCGAATGATAATGAAAATTTGCTTCTAGGACCTAGAAGATTCAAGTCGGCCTCTTTGGCCGGGCGGAAATGGTTTCAAGAAGGTTCGCTTTATAACTACATATTTTCAATTATATTCATTAATTTCAGGTAAAGCCTGTATAAATCGCTTGTCGTAGGTAAGCGCATTAATTAAGAATGGTGAGACCGATTAGGCGAATTTCTAAATATTCATCATTGTCCGATTAAGTTATAAACACAATTATTAAAAGTTATCAATTAAACAAAAAAAAAAAACAACAAACAAAGAATACAACAAACTAAAAATAACTAAGTAACTAAAACAATAAACTATTTTATTTCAAGTCACGCTTACACTAACACGAGGAATCTTACAAAAATAAATTGTAATTTTTTTCTTTTTATTTTCTCTTTAAGGGTCCGTCCTGTTAATCTGCTCATTTTGATCAATTTTGTTCCATGATTGTGAGAATATGTTACATAATATTAATAAAATTATGTATGATATGGATAGTACAACTCTTCATCTAGCTGCTAGCTTGACTACTTTTTTCAAGAAACTTCATAATTAGTAGTAAATCTACAATTTCCGATACTCTTTTTCTCAAATTTCACGTTCGAGTGAAGTTTGACCATAGTTTCTGAAGAAACTACAAGCGATTTTGCCTATAAAAAGTACTATTCACATCAGCATATAACTATCTTGCTGCTAGCTTGACCACTTTTTCGAGTTTATTTCATAATTCAGCCAAAAAAGAAGACAGAAATTAAGAAATTCAAGGGAAAACTGCAGCCAAACAAGTATGTTTTTTCTATAATAAAGCAACTTTTTTTAAAAATTAAAAATGCCTCATTAAATTTAAGGTATTTTTATAATAGAAACAAAAGTTTATTTCCTAAAAAAAAAAATGGAAAATGGAAATCTGTCTAACTGGAGGTATCTATCGTATTCCTAAATGCTGCGTCCGGTTAGACTGGAAGCCCGGTCCGAACATAGTTGGGAAAAAGGCTAGGCAGATGATTATGATATTGTATATGTAGGTACTTACACTACACTTTAATATTAGTATCCATAAACTAATTATTTAGTTATTGCAAAAACTCAAAAGGAAAATTAATTTATTTATATATACTTACTAGAGTAGGTAGGACATAGATATCGGCGCTTGAAAGATGTCCACTGCTGGACAAAGGCCTCCCCCAAGGCTTTCCACGCTGACCGAATCGAAGGCCTTCTCATAGTCCACAAACGCCAGCATAGTGGTTTGTTATACTCCTCGGACTTCTGTATAACTTGCCGCAGCGTATGAATGTGGTCTATGGTGGTAAAGCCTTTTCGGAAGCCTGCTTGTTCGGGAGGCTGGAAATCGTCGAACCTGCGAGCGAGACGATTCGTGATGACCCTAGAAATCTAAGCGACAAAAATTCGTAAATTGAGTTATATACACCATTCGAACCGCCAGATTTTTCTGAGTCGTTTAGTGTATAATTGTATATCACTCAATTTACGAATTTTTGTCGCTTAGATATGATTGCCTTTCAAGCGTCGATATATTATCGCGTAATAATTATGTTAACCCTAAAATTTTGTTAATAGATTTCTAAATGTGAGGAATATTAAATTAAACTGATTACTTATTCTAATGTTTCATTTTACCGTATATGTTTTTATTTCTTAAATTTCCTATGTAATAAACTATCATTACACCATATTTTTTTAATGTCAAAATGTATCAATATTCATCTAAATTGTGATAAATATACAATGCGCACTCGTTTCCGACTATTCACAAATCATACTTTATATAATTTAGAATAATATCTTCTAAAGGATCAAAAATGTTTAAGCGTTCACTAAGCTCGATATTTACGCGCGTGTGCGTCTAGCTGCTAGAACGATGCACACAAAGATAGCATCGCAACGATTTTACCTAAACTGTAGCTAGAGATTTTTGTGCACGGACTCTTAAGCTACTTTTTTTACTATTTCTTTTTAAATAGAAAAATGGAAAACTTATTTTAAACAGGAGTCCGTAAGATAGTGAGTAACGATTACACATAACTTATAGAGTAAGTAGTTAACAGACACAGATTTACAATTAAAATTCAGCGTGGAGCAGCATCCACCTCCACAACATGGGGAATCCCACGGATCTGCGAACGCACTGAGAATACTGTTGTTGCTGGCGCCAAGACGCGTCATCAGACATTCACATGAAATTAGGATTCGACGTGTATCCCTGATGACGTGTCGAAGTGCGACAAACCATAAATATTATTATCCGTAAACATCCCTGTTGCATTGCAACGCCACGGTAGCCACAACACTATCTCGCGAGTTAACTGTGCATCTCGCTAGAATGCGACCCCTCTCCCGCTTCCCCGTGCGGCACCCCGTATTCGCCGTAAGCGATGAGTATCGTTAGCATCTTTGTTACAATTTTCTGAATACAGTTTAAATCCCCTGTTGCTATTACTGTTTCTGTGAAGTTTTTGCTTTATTAAGTTTTTTTTATTAAGTTTGTTTTTCATTTTCGACGCATTAGTGAAACCTGTTGGTTGCACCAACATTATATTTCAGTCCATATGTATCAATTTAATTACAACACGTCATGAGTAAAATGATCTAGTATTATGACGCATTATCATCCAAACGACCTTTTATTAACATAAAGAAAATTGTAATTCATATATTTTTTTAACATAATTCTCATTTTTTTACAAACGTAACTCGCGCGAGTTGTACTCTGAGTGCATTATAAGACTCGTTCAGTGAAGTTGTCCCACTGGCTGCACGTGTATGGAGGTTGTAGTTGCTACTAGGGTTGTAACGGAGGCTTGTTAGCGGAGGCGGAGGCGGATGCGGAGGTGACGAGTCCCACCTCCGCGAATGCGGAGGTTAACGGAGGCGGAGGCAGAGGTGAAAGTAGGTACATATAGAAAAAATTGAAATTTATGGTGCATTAAAACAAAATTTTTATTTTAAATACGCACATTAATAGTAGTATACTTGGTAAAAAAATATTACCTTCTTGTAATGAAAATTAAGGAGAAACAAATTGTGTTTGCCGCATTCCCGCCTCGCACTAGTTGATTCTTGACCATTTCGCGCTCAAACGCGGCCGGACGGTTGTCGAGCGTCGCAGCTTGCGCGTTATCCATACTAATATTATAAATGCGAAAGTAACTCTGTCTGTCTGTCTGTTACGTTTTCCCGTTTAAGCCTCTTAACCGATTTTGATGAAATTTGGCAAAGACAATCTTTAGACCCTGAGAAAGAACATAGGCTACTTTATCCCGGAAAAATTTGATATTCCCGAGGGAAATCTAAAAAGCGCGATATAACCGAACTCCACGCGGGCGAAGCCGCGGGCGGAAAGCTAGTTTATTTTATAAATACGTAAATAAACCTCCGTTATAACTCCGCAAAAATTGTGCGGAGGCGGAGGCGGAAGCGAAGATACGATTTCTTGCGGAACTTCCGCAGTAACGGAAGCGGAGGCGAAGCTCCGTCCGCAATCCTAGTTGCTACACGTGACTCAATAAGTCTATTCTTGAATTCTTGCGAATTCTTGAATGTGTACGTATGAATAAAGTACATATATAATAGTTATTAACTCCTAGGTTCTATTCGTATTTGAAACCCGTCTGCATCTTTCATCATGAGATCAAATTTAAGACGTAGTGGTGGGTATTCAGAGTTGTTTTTTGTTGCAGCAGCTGGTAGAATCTTGTACCGTCGAAGCACAGAAGACAACACCGTCTTCATTGACATCATACCATACTGGTAACCTGGAAAAAACAATATATGGGTTCTAAGCAAGCGCTATTTCTTTAGAGCAGATTCATTAAGAATATTACTAATACTCATACTGGATCCTACGACACAGGGTAAGCTTTTTTTTTTGTTTTGATGGGAAAACATCAAATGACTTCTCCCGCTCTGGGCGGAGCGGAAGGGTGTGTCAGACTTTTACTGACTAAAACCCACCCGTGTCTCTTCACTTGCCTACGCGACGGCCAGGGCCAATCCTAGTGTGGGATCTAGCGCTACTTCATTGCAAGACATATATTACTATTTCTTAATTTAATTTATTTTTTACTTTCTTTTGTTTGTTGTGCTTATTATGTCTTCAAAATTTGGCTTAATAAATTTTATTATTATTAAAATCAAGATTGAAATAAATTGGAATCAAAATCATTACTTTTTTATTTCGTATTTAGTGCCCATGCCATGCCAATCATGATAATAATAGTATTTTTTTAACCGACTTCAAAAAGAATTATCAAAATCGGTTCATAAAAGACGAAGTTGAGTCGTGAGAGTGAGGTCGAATTGAGTAACCTCCTCCAAGTTACTCAATTCGACCGTATATATGCTTTATTTTTTTTTTCTATGTTTGTTTGTGCATAACTTCGTCGTTTATGAACCGATTTTGATAATTCTTTTTCTGTTGGAAAGAAGACGTTCCCAAGGTGATCCCATGATCAGTGGCTTAGCTAGCTTGGGTGGCACCCGGGGCGGAAGTTGTTGGTGTCACCCCATGGAAAGTAAAAAACTAGCAGGTATCTCTCCACAACTGTGCTGTCATCTGCATACCCATAGATACCGGGCATCAGCAGATCGTTAATATGCAGCAAGAACAGAGTTGCAAAGAGAAAAGACCCCGGAGGAATACCGGCATTAGTCGATATGGGCTCAGATGAGCATCTGTCGACAACAACTCGGAGGGACCGCTCAGTCAGGAAGTATTTTACCCAGCCAGTCAGGCCAGGGCAAATGCCGTACGCTGGAAGCTTACTCAAAAGGCCAGCGTGCCATACCCGGTCGAAGGCCTTCGAGACATCAAGGGAGACGGCAAACGCTACCACATTTTTCTCGAGGGCCTCGCCCCACAGGTGAGTGGCATACACTAGTAGGTCCCCAGTTGACCGATTGCGTCGAAACCCGTACTGTCGATCACTGAGGAGATCGTTACCTTCCAGGTAAGCCAAGAGGCGCGAGTTCAATACACGCTCCATAATCTTGCAGAGTATGGAGGTTATTGAAATCGGCCGATAGTTGGTAGGATCGGCACGACTACCCTTTTTGGGCACGGCTGCATGTTGGCAAGCTTCCAGGACTTGGGCACTGTACCAGTCCTAAATGAGAGGCGATACAAGCGCGTCAATACAGGAGACAACTCGGGCGCACATGCCTTAAGAACAATCGCTGGTATACCATCCGGACCACTAGCCTTATTCACGTCCAGACGACACAATACTCTCAGAACCTCCTTGTTCCTAATGCGAACCTCCGGCATTGGGGTTCCGCAATGAGGTAATTTAGGTGGAGTAGCACTGTTAGTGTCAAGCCGCGAATTGTGGCAAAGATGCAGAGACCTGCTGTCTCTCTCGCCGTAAGTGCCAGCGCTCCATCCATAGGTTTAACCAGCGGAGGCAGTGTGGGGCAACAGAAGTTAGCCTCGACCGATTTGGCAAGGGGCCAGAAAGATCTGCTACCGGATGGCTGCGCAGAGAGCAATTATTGCCAATATGAGTAATGCGGTCGAAGCGAGCCTTCTTAAGCGACAATTTGTAGGACTCGGCAGCACGATCAAAGACCCTGTGGCCAGGAGCTCTGTGGTCCTGAGCTTTAACCCAGGTGAGAAATGCCGTGTGCTTACCTTGTTCCGCTTGAATACCGTCGGCGTTGAACCATAGGCGAGCCGAGCCACCGACGGGAACATCACTGAAGGGCCAAGGGGCCTAATAAAATACTTCATAGCTTGACGCACCACATCGGATATAGCGTCCGCACAGCTCGACGGATTGTCAGAAGATAAGCGAACCAGCTAGCAGGGATGAGACGCACCAGACAGTGGTCTGAAGTTCCTAACGGTGAGGGAACTGTTACAATACATCTGTCCGGATTAGTGGTCAGCAGAAGGTCCAAACAATTGGCGGAATGACCAACTACATCAGGCACTCTAGTCGCTTGTCCTGCCAGCTGGGAAAGGCCCATTGATAGTGCAAAGTGTCCCGCTTCTCACCAGCATAGTCGATCCTCTGTGTATGGGAAAAGCCAGTCTTGGTGGCAGGCATTGAAGTCCCCCAGAGCGACAAACTGTGCGTCAGGGTGCCGGTGCAGCACATTGTCAGCAGCCTCACTGAGGTGGTCAAATATTCGAAGCGTCCTTCGTAATTGGGCCCCCAAATACCTAGATCTTGCTACCCTCCACGACCAAACTCCCGACACAACAACAATTGGCGCATTATACAACGCAACAAAACTGCTTAAACCCATCGTCCGTACGGCTTCACCAGACATTATATACCGGAATACGACGAATTGCTTGGGGGCAAGACTTTATCTGGTGGGTGGTAACTTCTACCGGCAGCCGATATTAAAAAATACTGTATTAGAAAATATATTTTCTTCTTTTTACTATCTGTCATTATAGAATAATACACGTTTAACAATTTATGACAACCAAACACAACATACTTCACAATTGCGAGTATGGTCCACGGGGAATCTCCCACGACAGTGTCAGGCTCTTTTGCGGGAATCCCCGATTTATAAACACAGCTGAGCTAGTGCCAGTGGAGGAATCGTTGGAAAAAAAAATGTGCTAACGATTTAGGTATTTTAGAGACTGGGTGGGTGTCACCCCAAAAAAGGTGACACCTGGGGCGGACCGTTTAATTTTTTTACTGTAACCAATTTATGTCTGATTATATAGAACGTGGGTTTGAATAACTGACAATAATATTACAATGGAAAATGACAGCCGATCGGTATGACAATACTCCAATCGGTGAACACATTTTTGTCCCACGACGATACCTACTAGTCGCAATCATTTGACAAAAATGTGTTCGCTGATTAGGCTGCTGGTGTTGTCATGCCGATCGTTGTAGAAGTGATGATGCAGAAGTCCACCGCTACAAGGTAAATCAATACTCGCCAAGCTGGCCTAAAATGACGATCAATCAAATAAAAATAAAAAATAAATAAAAAGAATGAAAACAAAACTACATTTATAACTAGCCGGAAAATTTGATGAATGATAAAGAACATGAACGCAAAAAAAAATTACAAGTCGGAATAATCATGCGTCGGATCTACGCAAAATAGTTATATTGTGCGGCCCTATATGAGAGAGCAGCGAGTTATCTGCAACAGCCGGTATTGATGCAACGATAAGACGTGCCATTGTAACTTGAACTCTGACCGCACAAATAAATTTTCTTACCAGCACAGCTCCTCGGTCCATGGCTGAACGGCATGAAGGCAGCAGGATGTTTGAGGTGCGTGTCGATGAACCGTTCAGGTCGGAACAGCTCTGCGTCAGCTCCCCAGTACCGAGGGTTGCGGTGTAACGCCCAGATGTTCAATATAACTCCAGTACCAGGCAAGAGCTTGATACCTGTGGCTGAAGAGTAACCGTATATTTTTAGAACTACTTGTTGTCAAATAGTTCGTTTAAAGAGTTCATCAAGTCGCGATACTGAGCCCAGTCTAATGGTTTCAATAACAATATAATATGAGTGGTGACGTTAAGATCATTAGACACTCTACGACTTTTTCGATTATTTTGTATTTTTGTATTTTGCATTTACACTGAGAGTTCAAAATTCATCACTACATGTGAAAGAACCAAAAGTTCAAAGACATGTTTTTTTTATATTTATAAACTAGTGCTTGACTGCATTCCCGCCTGATGGTAAGCAGTGATGCAAACGTTGACGGCAAAACTGCAAGTTTATGAAGCCTATTCACTTAAAAATCTTAGTGTGTAGGAAGGAAGACGGGAGTTGAGCGAGGTGATGCAATATTAAACCCAACAACACGACCAACGATGCTTCGGCAGAGGGAGGTTAATCTGGAGACCCTCCACAACATTTGGCGCATCGTACCCGGCACACATCGCAACACAACTGCTCCTCCTACGTACGGCTTCACCAGACATCATGCCGGAACACGACGAATCGCTTGGCGGCAAGACTTTGTCTGGTGGGTGGTAACTTCTGCCGGCAGCCGATGTTATGGCCTACCACCGAGAAATGTCACATCTACCAACCCATACTGAACCCGCGGAAGGGTTTGCGGTTCATTCTCTCAACTCTCTAAAAGAAATAATAATGTATTCTCGTCTCCGTTCAAATTTATGCAAACGGACACTATTTCTTATCAGTGTGGCTACCATGAGTATTTATTACGAAGACTTGATCATCGATATCGACCGCGTTTGACACATCGATTGTCCCGCTTCAAGGTTGTAAGAACTCGCAATGAGAGCGCTAAACGCGGTCGATGCGTATGACACAGGACATTCCTTATTACTGACACACTCACGTAAAACGACTTCCTTATCAACTTTCCTGCTGATGACGGGCACAGGGGGATACAGCCGTAGTGTTTCCCGGATCACAGCGTCCAGGTACTTCAGATGAGGCAAGTCCTCGAATGTAATTGGCCTGTCTGAGTCACCGAATACCTCTAGTAACCTGAAACAGCAAAGTAATTGCGTAACACACTATTAGGAGCAATGGCATTCATTTTGACAGTTCAACAACATTCATTGCGTTATTTACTTTATTAAGTATACACGGACGGAACATTTTTAGAACATATGGAGCAATGGATAAGCAGTATGCTTCAAAATTATTCCAATTGAATGGCATAGTACGTTACGTGATTAGGGTGCTGATACCATTGTTAAAAGTTGTGTGTTAATGATACAATATAATATGAATTTTCTATAATAAAAGGTGAAAATGACAATAAACTCCAGCGCCTGTAGCCAATGTAACAACTCTTCGTAGCGAAGCGAAATCGAATACCAAACCAACCAATGGCGGGAACGATTGATCACGCGACGCGATAAATCACGTGGTCAATCGTTCCCGCCATTGGTTGGTTTGGTATTCGATTTCGCTTCGCTATGAAGCGATGTTACATTGGCTACAGGGGCTGGTCTGCGTACGAAAATTCAATGTATCCAAAAGTACTCACTATTGTGTAAAGCTAGTCATTTAGATTGCCAAATTCATAATCATTCCATAATTATAACCTACTTTGGGATAAATATCACTTATTTAATTTCGTCACTGCTCTCGTTACGGTAAAGAAAAATATCGTGAGAAAACCGGCAATGTCCTAGAGCCAAAACTTAGAAGAAATGTGATTCTCTTATGTAATGTGATGTATGTAGTCCATGTTGCATTTACTGTTTTTTTTTTTTGTATTTTTAAGGATCTCGAGGAACTAGGAATAAAAATTTACTAAAATTTAATGTGTGTAGTGTGTGTGTATTTTAATACTAGTTTTTGTATTATTGTACCTAACTACGCTAATTTAATGTTTATCAAAACAACCCACAGTATTAGTTTTATCTTTTCGTAAAACTATATAATTAATGCCAAATTAGCCTTACGAAACGACATAGTTGCATAAATCTAGTCAGTTATTGGCGTTACACGTGTATAGAATCACGTAAAGCTATCAATGTTGGTCGGCCTAAGGTACAGACAGCACATCAAGCTACTACAATCTATCAGATTTCCTTATTACATTTTCGACTTTATTTCTAAACTATTAAGGCGCAAGGTTGACTGGAAATATCTGACAGTTTGGGGTAACTTGACTTGCTGTCGTCCGTACGTTACGCTCTGCGGCCTTTAGAGAGTTGACAGTACACGGATCAATGTGTCTCATCGAGAAGAACAGGTTTACTTAAACAGTACTTGTATTTTTTTTTTGCGCTGTAATATATTCAATAACTGGTTTATATACTTTAAAAAAATATTTATGTAATAAGTATGTTGAACTCCGTGTCCTTGTCAATAGAGGTTTTGGCATTAATCAGGCAAATGTGTCATTTAGCATAGCCAGCCTTGGGCTCCGTGTGGGGCAGCAGTCAGCTTATCTCCCCAACCAACAATTGGAAGAAGGGAATAGGTAATTACAAAAAGTTTGAACTAATTCACTCTCAACGTATAGATTAAATGCCCATGACATCTTAAACTGAAATGCATTAAACATTGTTGCCGATAATATGCTGTAATTATTACGAGGTGAAGGAAAACATCTTGAGGAAACCTAGACTTTTAAGTCTGAAATCGCCAACCCGTATTGGGAAAGCGTGGTGATTACGCTCAATCCTTCTCTGTATGTGAGGAGACCTGTGCCCAGCAGTGGGACGATAAAAAGGTTGATGATGATGATAGATCAGAGCCAGGGTGGGGCAAGCACCCCAGCTTGCCCCAGTGTGGCTACGCCTATGCAAATGACATAAGTAAAGTTTTGATTATGAATGAGGTTGTAAGAGTATAGACAGATTAAAGAAACGATTGCTGGACTGTATGAAAGATAATTATAACGTTAGAAAGTAGATAATGACTACTACAAAATAAGAGAATTGAGACGTGGTCGCTAACAATGGGCCTTATATGAAGGCTCAAAGTCACTCAAAGGGCAATGGAGAGGGCTATGCTTGGGGTTTCACTGCGCGATCGAATCAGGAATGAGGAGATCCGCAGAAGAACGAGAGTAACCGACATAGCCCGAAGAATTGCAACACTAAAGTGGCAGTGGGCTGGGCACATTGCCCGTAGGACCGATGCCCGATAGAGCCGACGGGTTCTCGAGTGGCGACCACGCACCGGAAGACGCAGCGTGGCTAGGCCTCCGATAAGGTGGACCGGCGACCTAGTGAAGATTGCGGGAAATCGCTGGATTCGGGAGGCGCAGGACCGGTCATCGTGGAGAACCTTTGACATGTTACCTCGTCCTCAAATACATTGGATAAAGGCATGTGTACGAGATCGAGGGTCGACTTGGGAGATGATGGCAATTTAAAATACAGAATCACTTTAGACTTATATATATTAAATCCCTATTGCACTGCTCGCAAATTGACGAACTAAACAAATTTTATCTTTCTTAGACTTAAGGCATAAGGAAAACATAGCGCGGTCTAACTCGACGCCAACGCCATCTATCGAGGTTGAGGTATACAAAAATTAAACTTATTGATTTAATACGATTCTTTTTCGCACTATGATTCCGTTACCCAAACTGCATGAGGACGATGATGATGATGAAAGGAACTTGAGACACTTACTCGTCATAAACTTTCTTCTGCACTTCAGGATATCTAGAAAGCAATACGGATGTGAAGGAAGCTCCTACTGCTGAAGTGTCATTGCCAGCTATCATGATCACCATCAGCTCTTCCATAATTTCGATATCTGTGTAACCTTTCTCACCGCCTGACAACCTTATTAGACTCTCCAAAAATGTCTGCATGTTTCCTATTGAATCTGGAATTTGATAGTCGTTTGTTTCAAATTAATGTTAGTATAACGAATATAAAATTTATTTCAATACGTATTGAGTTGATTTTAGTGTGACTAGCACTCGTGAAAAGTTATCAAACCGGTTGAAGTTGTAAAATGAACTTTATTTTGTAGGAGTTTAGGTTATTTTTCCAAAAACTTATATTGTATATATTTTTTCGCAAATAACTGGCGACGATTAAATAGGCTCTTCTCTAGAAATTCTTTTTATCGATTTGTCAGAATGAGTCATACGACATCTGTTCATTATTGAAATCATGAAAACGTGTGCGGCTACTTCTTAGTTTTATGGCCCTTCTACACGCTCCGTCTTACCTGCGAGCATGCCTGTGCAGACCGGTTTGCGCAGGTAAACGCGTGTGTGTGGACGGCAAGACGGTAGCCCGCGCAGTCCCAAATGTTCTGTATTTTTATACAGTCATGACTGCACAGGCCTGGACTGCGTAGGCAAGACGGAGCGTGTAGACGGGACTTTAGAGCATAGCTACGGAGCACGATGCGTGCTTGATGCCGTCAGCAAGGGCAGTGTTAACAAGACAGATCTACATTCCTATTCTCAATCAGTTATCTACTCTAGTGAAATGTATTCTAAGTTGATTTATGAGTGACCATTTGGTCCAAATGGTCCTAATGTTTCTTTTAGGTTCATCCAGTCAGTTGTTCCATAACTTCAAAATATTTGATCGTATGCGTGTACACTGCATGTGTCCAATTGTTTAAAATGAAACTTGAACTAAGCAACAAATGCTACTGGTTAGTTACTCGACTGCGAGAAATATTAAATAGTTAAAAACGACGTTTTAATATACAAACTGGTCGCGTAGTTTTTTAACCTTCCAAGCTGGAAGGTAACAAATTAACATTAGCATCTCTCAATATATTTTTTTTACATTTGTACCTCATCTTCCCCATATTTGTACGCTTAATGTCATAGTAATTAAGCTATGTCATACAGTTTTGAGATAATTGATGTTAAAGTTCAGGTATATACATACCCCATAAACTTCTGTTGTATTAGAACAGGCTACATCGAAAGCTTTGTTAAAGAATCAGGGCCTGTAGCCAAAGCAACATCGCTTCATAGCGAAGCGAAATCGAATACCAAACCAACCAATGGCGGGAACGACTGACCACGCGACGCGATAAATCACGTGGTCAATCGTTCCCGCCATTGGTTGGTTTAGTATTCGATTTCGCTTCGCTAGGAAGCGATGTTACATTGGCTACAGGCCCAGATATCCTATTAAATGATATCTGTGGTGGATGATACGCAACGTAGGTCATTAACTTAAAGTATTAGAAGGCTTAGAGAAAAGTAGTTAGTAGTAATTTGAAAAATACAAAATTGATTTTCTCGAATCCCATGTATTTTCGCCTAAGTTTTATTGAGTGCTTAATTGTGGCAAATGTGTCACACTACCATATTCTGGAATTAATACTTCAAATTATAAGTCACACTGTATACTTACCTTTATTGTATTCTTGAGTATCGTTTTTTTCAGCAATTTCCTTTCTTTTAGTTTTAATTAACTGAAATCAAAAGATAATCCATAAGAATTGGGAACTAGAGTTCCCAGAAGTTTAACATTCAGATGCATTTACGCATCTGAACGTCAAACCTCTCGTAGTACAGTTTTATGATGAAGTTTTTTTACATCCTGTATAATCAACATGGCTAAATATAACACATAAGAGAGAAGTCTGGAAGGAAAAATCAAAGGCCCCTGTCAGGCAGTGGAACATGATAATTTAGAGAAACAGAAAAAAAAAATTAGAATAACAAAACCTGCTTTGGCAATTATTACTGGTAACCAACACCAGTGTTACATTTTAAAGAAATGTCAAAGAAGAACAAACATTGATCACCTCTGTTATGAAATTCCATAGATATTGTCTGTACTCCAGCAGTCGTGAATATATGGGTAGATTGGTGTATACTAGGTCACTATGTAGCCATGGCTGGCAAAGACGTTCTGCAGCCTTTGCGAGGCCCTCATCGAAAGCTTTAAGAAAAGGATGACCCATATCCTTTTGAGCACCTAATGTATAACCAAGTGTCGATTCTGGAATTCAATATAATTTATACAACATTATTTTTGCTTTATACGCAAATAAAGACTTATCTATCTTATCTTATCTACGAAACCTGAATATAGTTTGTTAAGTTATAAAAGCAACTGAATCGATTCCAATAATTTTTACACCATGTTAATTTTTTTCCCAAATACAATTAGAAATTGTTGCGGTGTGGTTACCGAGCGCGCCATGCAGCTAGATCATGGAAAGCTGACGCCAGAGGTCAACACACCGCCCGTCCGCTCGAGTGGAGCATTGACATTGCATATTTTTGTTTGCTCAAGCTCATAAGTTTGTGGTTTTTCATGATATCTTTTTTGAAATTTTGTACATAGATTCTTTAATTAAAATACTGTACACGTTCGGGTTTGACATATACAAAATATAATGCTGTTTAAATAAAACAAGTCGGGTTAGTTACACCATTTATAACTTAACTTGTAACTGCTGTAGCAATTTTTTAATCTTTGATTTATAGGACATTGACCCAATAGCCCTGCTTACAAACTTTTTTCTATTTCATTAGAAAAAGGACAGAAGATAATAATATTCGTTTAGGCATGTCAAATTAGAATTTTTAGGCTGTTTTTTCAGATCACTAAAGTTTATCTAAAAACTGTATAGGTACATTGTAAACTCAATGCCTGTTTACAATGATTATTCGGTTAGCATTGCTGTCCAAAAAGCTTTTGGGTAAACAGATTATGAATTAATATTCATTCTGTTTTTTTCCAACAATGTGTTGCGTGACTCATTTCTTTGAGAACTTGTTCGCCTCAAACCAACTCATGTATTGTATGAGATACGTCACGTTACGTACCTACATACAACTTTCCTGCTTAAATACTTCTTATGCACAACTCGCCTTAAGTTTTAGTATTAAGTAGCTTTTACAACCAGGTAAGTGAAGCTTCTTCATACTAAAACTAAGACATAAAAGGAAATTAATCCCATTTGTATATATGTACCTGAATATTCTAGGTACATACAAACAGGACTAATTTCCTTTTTTGCCTCAACACAGTTCATGTATCGTAGTAGAGGCATATTGTCAGCTTTTAGAGAAAATTTGTCCGCCCAATAGCGAGTCCATGTTATTAATACACGCATTATTACTAGTAGCAGCATCTATGTATTTAAGAGTTATTTACGCACGTGACTTTATCCACAGGTAAGAATACTTTATGTAAATCATTTGATCACCATTGCTCTCAAACCGGCAAAGGAAACCGGTATGCATATAAGTGTGGCAGTGAGAAAGTTATAGGCTTATTATTTCACTAGCTTTCCGCCCGCGGCTTCGCCCGCATGGAGTTCGGTTATATCGCGCTTTTTAGTTTTCCCTCGAGAACATAAATTTTTCCGGGGATAAAAGGTAGCCTATGTTCTTTGTCAGGGTCTAAAGATTGTCTGTGCCAAATTTCATCAAAATCGGTTGAGAGGTTTAAGCGGGAAAGCGTAACAGACAGATAGACAGACAGAGTTACTTTCGCATTTATAATATTAGTATGGATTAAATAAGTACCTGCAATAGAGTCCATAGTATAAGCGGTAAAGTATTTGAAAGCGGACAGTGAACCGGTTTCCGATTTTGTCCCCATCTTGTGTACAAGGATGTCACTCTGCTTTACGAAGATTGACATGTAGGTCTTCAAGTATTTCGTACTGAAGCTTGGAACTAAGATTTTTCGACGCGGTCGCCAGATTGGAACTAATACAGAAAGGTAAATTAAAATTTGTTAAATACTTTATAACATTACTCTACAAATATTGTACTCTGGAAGTTTTTAATGTATACGTCTTTTATTCTATCGTTCTCTTATAAATATAAAATAAATGAATGAATAGTGTGAATATTTTTGTAAACATTATAATTTAAAAGAGCTTCCATGATGTTTCTCCCTTTACTCTCCTTAGCTACTGGAATAGAGAACAAGGTTCAAATTTTCTGACAGATCAACTCTTTGATAATTCAAAGGTGCCTATAAATGGATTAATTTAAATAAAATGGTTTCAATTGCACATACACACCACACACACGCACGCACACATACCACACACGAACACACTTTGTTCTTTTTTTCATTTTCGATTCTTTAATTATTAGCTTCATCACTTTCATTGTTAAGAAAAGGAACATTAGGGAAGGGCGAAACAGCTCCGATACAAGTATTATAGTAACTTACTGGAGCTGCCTCAATTTATGAATGACATAATGTATAAGATTAAATAAATATTTTTATATTTGTAGTTAATGTTTGTATACCTGGAGCAAATATAGAACCATTGCCAAGAAATAGGGTGGCCATCTTCATTATGTCATCTTTCTCAAGACACGTCTTCAGAACTAATTCAGCGGCCTCAGGATCCGCGATCACTGTAAATAGAACTTATATTAAATAAAAGCCAGATGCAAAATCAGATTTTCCAAACAAAATTTTATATTCACACTAGCTTTCCGCCCGCGGCTTCGCCCGCGTGGAGTTTGGTTATATCGAGCTTTTTAGATTTCCCTCGGGAACATCAAATTTTGCCGGGATAAAAGGTGGCCTATGTTCTTTCTCAGGGTCTAAAGATTGTCTGTGCCAAATTTCATAAAAATCGGTTGAGAGGTTTAAGCGGGAAAGACAGACAGACAGAGTTACTTTCGCATTTATAATATTAGTATGGATTACCCATTTTCATTTTTGCTTTAAATCCCTTCTTAGTGATATATCCCGCATTTTAGATATATCCCCTTATCTGCTAGACAGACGTGTTAAGGTTGGAAATAATAGAAAAAGTAATTGTATATCATTAGCAACTATGGGACTCATATCCATTGCATATAGTGTGAGTCAGCCTGAGCTGTTAGGTCTGGGTATGAAGTTTTGCGTTCTATAACTCTTGTGCAAAACTTCATACCCAGACCTAATAGCTCAGGCTGTACAAAAATACATAATCAATATATAGTATACATATTTCCATGCGTAAAATTTAACGTGAATAACATATGTAATAGAATACGTTTATTTGCGGAAAAAATGATGCATATAAAGAGCACAAATACAAAAAAAAAACCGTTTGGGCGAAAAGATGCGTCACCACCACAAAACGGTCATCTTTCTGAAAATTGTTATTTTTTAAAACTGAGTCTGGTTTGACGATTGCATAAAAAATTCGTCACTTGATATATTGTAGTCCACAAGTGTGTGGGCGAAAATAGTACTCTCACATTATCTGATGATATGGCGATCAGACACGACCGAAATTAGATCTGGGCAGGCCAATGCTGTTCCAAGCCATACCATAGAGCATCACACCGTCAAACTCCAAATTTCGAACTGTTACAAAGAATTATTGTACTTATAAGGCAGATAAAGAAAAAAGATAACTTACTCGTGTATAAATAATTTCCATGCCACATTGATGTTAAACCATTCTCTTTGTTAATCGCATCACGACCCAGAGTTTGGAAGGCTTTCATTCGTGCTGTAATAACAGAATACATATACATACATACTTTATAACATTGATTAAGAATAATATAAGCTTCCGACTGATTTTAGTCACGGTAGCTGATCTTACAGGAGATTAGTCAGGTAGACCCATCAAGCTATAATGTCATCAAAAGGATAGTTACAGTAACTTAGGTTCATTATGTCTTTCAATCACTCAGTATTGTTTTCCAATTAAGTATTGTAAATACTACAATTGTAATTGTGTATTGTTATATATAGGTGTTAAAGTCCTCTTTCATTTAACCTATCAATCACCATGATAACGTACAAAGGAATCATATAAGGATTCCGCAGGGCCCAATTCTTGGTCCGATGCTCTTCACTACCTCTGAAGATAATAAAAATATATAGAAAAGAAAATGTTTCTTTCATTATAAGAAAATAAATTCATATCTATACTAATATACAGTATGTTAAATAACAGAGGGCGTTCCCTTAAACTCGTTAATATATATCATTAATAGATTAAAATAAAAATATCAGCATAGAAAAATAAGCATAAAAAAATCCAAATAAAAAAAATTCTAATTGGAAATAAATTTGAAACCTCCTGTTTTAAATCAAAATAGTAGTCGTCATGTATAAATAAATTGCGACGTTGCCGTCTTTCATGTTCGCGTGTACAGTGTGTTTCTTTTACATGTCAATTTAAAATTTTTATTGAATATTTTCATATTGGAAAAAATTTTAAAACATTTTGTTTTCGAATAGAAATATTTTTTTTAGCATGTATGTATGCTATACTATTTCGGGTTAACGGGAACGCCCTCTGTTAGTTAACATACTGTATAATCTATACTCTATACTAATATATAAAGCTGAAGAGCTTGTTTGTTTGTTTGAACGCACTCATCTCAAGAACTACTGGTCCGTTTAGAAAAAATATTTTTGAGTTGGATAGCCCATTAATCCAGAAAGGCTTCAGGCTATATAACATCACGCTTTGACCAATAGGAGCGGAGCATATAAAAAAACATATCGAAACCTACGCGCGTGTAACCGCAGGGAGCAGCTAGTACGAAATATTTTTACAGATACTTTACTACCTAAGTAATAGATAATACCTACGGGCTGGTGTCCTAACTCCATGACAATACGTGTAGGCATATTGCGTACGGTACCTATATGTTGAAGTCCTATAGTATTGTAGACAGTATAGCATATTTTTCACAAAACATTTATTTTTTACGAGTAAATTATTAAAACCAAAAATACGTACTTGACACATATAAATAAATACCTTTTATATTTATTCATGTCCACTACTGTCATTGAAGCGGACTAATTTTATATCATAACTAGCTGCCGCCAGCGACTTCGTTCGCGTGGAGTTAGTTATGCTCCGCTCTTATTGGTTGCAGCGTGATGTTATACAGCCTAAAACCTTCCTGAATTAATAGACTATGCAACGCAAAAAGAATTTTTCAAATGGGACCAATAGTTAATGAGATTAGCGTGTTTAAACAAACTCTTCAGCTTTATATATTAGTATATAGATTATAATTTTAAAATTATAATGATTACGTGAGGGGAGCTTTTTAGGAAATCATCAAATGACCTCTCTCGCCCTGGGCAGAGCGGAAGGGCGTGTCAGATTTTTACTGATAAGAAATCCACCCGTGTTCCTCCTTCACTTGCCTGTGCAGTTCTAGCTGCGATCCTCGCAGGAAAAAAGTTGCCGAAAATCGTGTCGAATAAAAGCCGAAATTGCGTGCAATAGGAGAGACCTATTTCAAGCAGTGGAATGCTATAGGGTGTGGACTATGAATAAAAAAATCGAAAAAAAAAAATATATTGTAAAAGCAAGAATATGGCTATATGGCTTTATTTACCGCCTACAGATGTTTTTGTTAAAATATTCAATGTAGAGAAAAATATTTATGTATAGACTTTACATATGGAAGGTACTTACTGTGACCATCGCCGAGGAACAAATAACTGTGTCCAATAAAAGGTAAAGTCCGTATTCCAGAATTCAACTGTGTGCCTAACTTATACACATGTCTTTTCGACCAACGTTGATATAATAACAGAACAATGGTGACCAGTAATAACAATTCTATCAACATTTTCTAGTATGTTGTCAGTGTGACGCAGATTCCTCAACTGGTCCGAAGGTATTCGATTTAGCAATTTTATATTGACGTCGCAAGAGTATTTAAATAATTGGTATCACTAAATACATCGAAAACAATTATTGTAATCTTTTAATAGAGATTTGATTCGGTTATATTTTTTTTTGTGTAAAAATTGAAATGTGTGTATAAGTAAATGATTTGTTATAAGAACAACAATGTCTAAATACACATATTTGAAAGAAGAATTTGAGGTAATTTTCATGTCACGGAATAACAGACTAAATGACATGCCTGACAAAGTTCAAATTCGATTGCCACCAAAAAAATATTAAGGCCTTTTTGTTGTTGTCATTGAAGAAACAACTTAGAATACATTCACTTAGAGATTAACTGCTTAAGCGGTAATGGAATGTAAATTATCTGATTTTGTGAATACGAACACTGCTACAGTTTGTATGTAAAGAAAGGAAGAAAGAAAATATATTTATTTAGGAGGGAGGTTATTTGGGAGGTCCGTTTCTACACAGTAAGACAGCATTCAAAGATAGGGCTGTTCTAAACCTATCCATGATGTTGAAGCAATATGCTATAGTGGAAAAGCTATTGTGGGGAAATGTAGTGCAGCAAGTCTGTATCTCGAGTATCGGCGGTTAGTCGAGTAGTCACCCATGTAATATGGTCCAGGTAGCCCATTCGCGGCACGATTAACGGCATGCCAATGTCCGGTTAAGGCTACCTATTGTGAAAAGTCCTTGTAACCAGTTGAAGGGTTTTGAAGAGACTAAAACACATACAATACATCAGGTAAAAATAAAAAATGGGATCAAATAAAATTTAAAAAGAGCGATATAAAAAACTAGCCGAAAAGTGTGCGCCAATATATAAATATACATATATCAAAGTTATAATAATGTTATATATACTTTTAAAAATGTTCTCAACTAGGTAGCTAAGGGAAACCTTTCAATTGTAAAATGCAATTGAGATAAAATATTCCTATATGGTTATAATTTTATTATTGTTATGTATATACAGTATGTTAACTAACAGAGGGCGTTCCCGTTAACCCGAAATAGTATAGCATACATACATGCTAAAAAAAATATTTCCATTCGAAAACAAAATGTTTTAAAATTTTTTCCAATAGGAAAATATTCAATAAAAATTTTAAATTGACATGTAAAAGAAACACACTGTACACGCGAACATGAAAGACGGCAACGTCGCAATTTATTTATACATGACGACTACTATTTTGATTTAAAACAGGAGGTTTCAAATTTATTTCCAATTAGAATTTTTTTATTCGGATTTTTTTATGCTTATTTTTCTATGCTGATATTTTTATTTTAATCTATTAATGATATATATTAACGAGTTTAAGGGAACGCCCTCTGTTATTTAACATACTGTATACTTATGCTTACGTATTTATTAAGGCTATTAGCAAGTCTTAATATGAACCCACAAAATTTGAACGTGTGTGTTACAAAAAGTATGACTTATCCTTACTAATATTATAAATCTCGATCTCAGAAGCATTAGGTCGTATGTATAGCTCAACCTAAGAAGCAGTATGTCGTATGTATAGGTCGTCGGACCTAATCAAATCAAATGAAATCAATTACTTCGGTAAATATTCATATCTAACAACAAACCAAACTTATAAACAAAACACAAACTTTAAACTAAAATACTGTAATACATGTACTTAATTGAAAAAAGAAACAAAAGCCTCACACGGCAGCAATTTGTTTGCCGCAGCATTGCTGGATGTAAAGCCAATCCAGTCGGTTGGCAATCATCTCGAGGACGGTGTTGTCGCTGTCCCGCACTCTGTGCAACAGAGACACGCACCGCTTGCGCATTGTCGCGTGAAAGCAGTCGGTACGAGCCTCTGCGAACATGCCCGAGGCGCTGCAGTGGCGGGGCAGCCTCAGCACTGCCCTAAACGTAATGGTTTTAAGGTCGAGCTAAACATACGGCCTAATGCCTCTAAGGTCGAGAAATGTGAAAGTGAGTTTGTTTGTTTGTTTCGCTTTCACGCTTAAACTACTGAACGGATTTAAAAGAAATTTGGCACACATATAGTTTACAACCACTATTAACACATAGGATACTTTTTATATCCCAATATTCCCACGTGACCGAAACATATGCGGGTGAAAACGCGGGGCGCATTTAGTATTATAATAAATTAAGATAAAATTAATTAAAAGAGAGAAGTGGTAGCCTAGTGGTATCGACCGCAACTTACAAATTGTAGATCGTAGGTTCGAACCCCATCAAGCGCTTTGTATAAATTATTTCATCACCACTGCTTTCAAAACAGTGAAACCGGCATGTCCTAGAGCCAAAAACTTGGAAGACGTGTGACTTCTACCAACCCGCATTAGGCCAACATGATAGAATATGGCCCACACCCTCTCATCGAGATTAGGCCTGAGTCCTTACAGTCCTTACAGTGGGAACGATATAGGCTAATTATGGTTAATTATGGTTTGGTAAAATGAATTAAGTAACGGGTAGTCCGTGCAAAGGTCATAAATACCTACACGGCCGACCATGCAGCGTCAGCAAACGAGCTATCGTCATGATTCGTCACTCAGGAAGTAGTGATGGGGCAGTTGGTCTCGATTGTACCGACGCGCGACGACAGCACATCCATCCGCTACAATCTGTCAATTTTTTTTATTAAATTTTCAACTTTGTCGTTAAAGCATTAAGGCTCAAGATTGATTTGCTGTCGTCCGTACATGCGAGCGTAACTGAGTGTATGTAGCCTACTTTTACCAATTACAGATTTTAGTGTTTAAAAAAAGCCGTACCCCACACTAGGAATTTCTCCTGTGTCGTGGATGCGTTTACAAACATTTACACATACACAAACAGCCAGACCCGGAACAACTACTTACAAACATTTGTTCCGTGCGGGAATCTAACCCGCGGCACGCAGCGGCAACCGTGCCAAAATGGTCTCATAGAGAGAACATTAAAGGCGGTTTGTTGTATAGACTTCTCGGTGGTAGGCCATAACATCGGCTGCCGGCAGAAGTTACCACCCACCAGACAAAGTCTTGCCGCCAAGCGATTCGTCGTGTTCCGGCATGATGTCTGGTGAAGCCGTACGGAGGACGGGTCTGAGCGGTCGTGTTGCGATGTGTGCCGGGTACGATGCACCAAATGTTGTGTCGTGAGGTTGGTCGCGGAGGTCTCCAAATCAATCTCCCTCTGGCGCAACATGGTCGTGTTATTGGGTTTCACATTGCATCACCTCGCCCAACTGTCGTCTTCCTTCCTATTCACTGAGTTTTTTTGAGTGTATAGGCTTATTAAACTAGCGCGCTTTACCTTCAACGGCTGCATCACTGCTTACCATCAGGCGGGATTGCGGTCAAGCACTAGTTTACAGTTATTAAAAAAAAAATAGACAACAACACATCAAGCTACTACTATCTGTTACATTTTTTTATTAGATTTTGCTCTTTATCTCTAAAGCATTAAGGCTCAAGGTTGATTGGGAATATTTGACAGTTTCAGGTAGTTTGACCTGCTTTCGTTCGTACACGGTCACAGTATATTAGCAGCAGGTAGTATTTGGTATTATTAGTAGGTACAATCTGAGAGACGATCAAAACAATCATTTTCTTAAGTCGTTTTTTTTTTTTAGAATTAATTGACCAGTGAGATTATCAGATTACACGCTTATCGGAAGATTATTTTGTTGTTGTTTTTTTTATAGATTAACACATGGTAAACACTTTAAGAGGAGGATGAGGCAGGAATAGCGTTGTAATTGGCACAAGTAAAGAGAGAAACATACCCAGCAGTGGATGAAGTCTGCATGTGGGTAATTAAATACTTTGAAAGAAAGATCTTACACATTTATTATACATTTACACATTCTATAGATTATACATTTATTTAGCATAGACTAAAAGACAATACAAGATAGTGTTCAAGACTAAAGTCTTTGACCAGTGTGTGTTTCCAGTGATGACATATGGAACTAAAACGTGGTCGCTCACAATGGCCTCATGCGAAGGCTCAAAGTCACACATATGGATGGAAAGAGCTATGCTCGGAGTTTCTCTGCGCGATCAAATCAGAAATGAGCAGATACGCAGAAGAACCAAAGTCCCCGACATAGCTCTTCGAGTCGTTAAAGTTAAGTGGCAGTAGGCAGGGCACATTGCTCGTAGAACCGATGGCTGATGAGGCAGTAGGATTCTGGAGACAGCGTAGGGAGGCCCCGAACAAGGTGGACCGATGACCTGGTGAAGGTCGCGGGAAGGCGCTGGATGCAGGCAGCATAAGATTGGTCATTATGGAAAGCCTTGGGGGAGGCCTTTGTCCAGCAGTGGACCTCTAAAGGCTAGGAAGAAGAAGAAGAAGAAGAAAATATACATCAGGAGCCTATCCTAGCCAGAAAATCTATTAGTAGAAATGATTTTCTAAATCTAATACTCAATTTAAACATTTGTTATTATGGAGTGGAGAGTCAGTAATTGACCACTGGAAAGACAAAATGACGTTATTTTGTTGGTATATTACGAAACTTGTCAAAATCGATCATTATGAGATCACTGATCGACCATTCTGACACTATTGTAATACCAGACTCCCAGATCGCAGCAACTAAAAATCTTATATAGACAGTGTTAATGCACATTACAATTAAATACATCGTAAGCAAGCATATTCAAATATACCCGCATTTTTTACGTTGAACCTGCAATGAGGGCGATAATGTTAATGAGCGTAGTTTTTATTCGGATATTCCTACAGGAACGAAACTTAGGTCCTTATTACAGAACGTCACTCAAAACTCAAGCTTTACTTAAGTCTCGTTTGAAGATTTTTTTATTGAAACTAGTTTTAAGTAATGCTTGAATCTTGAGTAACATTCTGTAATATGGACCTTATGCTTGTGAAACTGCGTGGCGAACTAGTACTTAAATAAAACAAACACGTGTCATATAAAAAGTAGTAACGAATGTGTATATAAATAGAGTGACTTTGATTATACCAAAAAATACTGACAAATATAACATGAAGGACTGTCCTTCATTAACATGTAAATAAATAAATTCATCAAAACGACTCAGAACAACATAAACCTGTTTTGAACGAAGCCTCATTTCCACATTCCAACACATAATTGTCATAATTAATTAATCCATTTCTACATACTACGGTAACGTGTTATGTTATGTTTAAATCACGAAGAATTGCAACACTTAAGTGGCAGTGAGCCGGGCACATTACCCGTAGGCCCGATGCCCGATGGGGATGACGGGTTCTCGAGTGCGACCACGCACCAGAAGACGCAGCGAGGCCCCCGACGACCTGGTGAAGGTCGTGGGAAATCGCTGGATGCGGGAGGCGTAGGACTGGTACAAATCAAATCATTTATTATTTGTAAAACATAGGTAACAAAAAATACGGATGTTATAGACAAAATATACAGTGCGCTATTGGTGAGACATACAAATATGTTATAGTTATAATTTAAAAAGTTCAAAAAAATGTATGTCAAAAAATTAGTACAGAAATTAGAAAAAAAAGTCAAGTTGACGGGTAACCTAGCTCTTTCCGTCACCCTTTTGAGCAACCACGTTTCAGTTCCGTATACAGCATCTTTTAATTAATAATTAAAAGCAATTTAAAGAACGTTCACAGTCTGATCTCAAGCTCACCGCATGTTGATCAAAGGTCTGACTAAAATGCGATGAGATTAAGACGAAGTATGTATTAACCGAATACTGCGTATTTTGGACTTTATTACAACTTTATGGTGTTTTTTTTGGAAATCGGTTGTATTTTCGTTTTGCAAGAACGTTTTATCGCCGTTATACTCTTTTTTCCCGTTTTTCATAACAAAACATTTTGTTATTTTAGCGAGCAATCTAACCGTGAAACATACACAGCGAAAGAAGGAAGTGTGTCGAAAAAGAAACAATAAAACATATTGCTTTTGGCCCTCAAAGAAATTGTGTAGTTAGATACAGCCAACCGCGTGAAAATGACGGTAATCACCCGTGCACCGTCCCAGACTAAATTCTACGTAAAATGGTAGTATGGAGTTACATGACTTATATTTTTGCATGAAAATGGCCTACGATTTAAAATAGAATAGAAAAACGAAAAGAAGATATACAAGAGAAAGAAAAAATATAAAAGGTGAAGTAAATTTATAGATTTGCTGTGTCACCTATTAGTAATTAGTTTGTGTAATATTCTAGTGTCGCAAGTGGGACTGTAGAGCGAACAAATCAAATGATAGGGGCACGTATAATCACGGTGTAAATTTGCAGAAAAAAAAATAATTGCTCTAAAAGCATTATCAACGAAGAACACAGCGGAATACGTTTGTATATAGAAAGCACCACTAGAGTTCCCTCTTAAGTCATAGATAAGCGTGACTTCTGTGCTTGTCTAGGTCACATAGTGCTTTATAAATAGTAAAGCGTCTAGAAACATGGGTCCTGAATTCTTGGTTGAAGTTTTGGCGTCGAGGATCCTTCACACCATGTAAACAATATGCATTACTCAAATTACTTTCTGTGCACTGTGTAATATCCTTTTAATTAAAGTCTCAAGATTTATGACAAACCACATAACTCACATTAGACGCACGTCCGGCAGTAACAAGCAAGGTCGGTTATCTTGAGAAATATCGCAGACTCGTGCGACGGAACCCGGACCTCAAGATGTAGATAATACTGAATCTAATTGAAATACCCCAGATGAGGGTAGATGTAGCGTTGGATTACCGCCCCTTTTTTACCAGTCGAACGAATCGCAACAATTATTTATTTATGTTAGGTAATTCTATAAATTTATGAAAGATAATAGCAGCTGTAGTTACGACCTGACATTTTTGAAGGTTCCGTACCTTTTTTTGTTTTGGATGGGAAATCATCAAATGACCTCTCCCGCTCTGGGTGGAGTGGAAGGGCGTGTCAGACTTTTACTGACTAAAACCCACCCTTTTTTCTTCACTTGCCTGTGCGCCAGGGCCACGGTTTCTTTTTTTACCAACCAGCAACTCTGGTCTAGGAGGCATGGGTCCTCGTGGACCCCGTCACGGTGTGCTGACATCTCTTTGAGGCGCCCGTGAAACACAACGCACCGTCGACCCGGGCCTGGTCCTTACCAGGCGGTGAGCTCCCCGTCGATCGCCGCCTGCATGTCCGCGCCTACGGTGGCCGGGAGTTCGATGTTGTCTCCCGACCTGGCCGTCTCTTGCGGTGGCTAGAGGCGTGAGGGCGCTGGGATTCCCGCTCCCTCACGCACTCCGCCTCCTCCTTTGCCAGCATCACTGCTTCGCAGAAGCATGGCCTGGTCCAGGGTCGGATGCTAGAGACCGCCGCCGATCGCATCCAAGAGGAAACAGCGGTGCTCTACCCAAGCCGGTTAGACCTTTACCGTATGCTCTAGCGTGCCCTCAGGGCTGTGTTCCATACCCTTAAGGTACCAACGTATCCATTACTAAGCATCCACTGTCCGTCCGTATATCTGTCAGGAGGTTGTATCTCAAGAGCAGTAATAGCTACACTCCATAGCTCTAGGTATGATACCTGTCACTTCAGGTATCAATATACGTCACAGTTGTATCTACTCTTCAATTTAACATCAATAGAAAACTACCTAGAACAGTAAGTAACATGGCATTTTCTCAGAGTTTGTATATCTATTGCCGCTATGCCAAAAAGAACATGAGACTTACGTGTGTTTTTGCCATTTTCTAGCTATTTCCATCCGGTGAACTTCCAGCTTGTCATCATTTCAGTCTTTGTTAGTCCAGTCTACTGCCACTTATCCATTCAAATATTATAAATGCGAAAGTATCTCTGTGAACCGATTTTGATGAAATTTGGCAAAGACAATCTTTAGACCCTGAGAAAGGACATAGGCTACTTTTTATCCCGAAAAAATTTGATGTTCCCGAGGGAAATCTAAAAAGCGCGATATAACCGAACTCCACGCGGGCAAAGCCGCGGGCGGAAAGCTAGTTTTAATATATATTTTTTTGAAAGGTGATGTTAATGCCTTAGGTATTCTTAAACAGTCAACCACGGGTGGTGAAGAGATTGGATGGTTGGTGCCGCTTTGAGTTGCTTCTTGGTTTAGCTTGTTCGCTCGCAGTAAACTTTAAATAATATATATAATTTTCTTTGATATAAGTAATGTTAATGTCACCTTTGCATATGACCTAATTGTTGGAGTAGAAAAAAATGTACTGCGTGCTTAGCAAAGACCTCGTTTATTTTGTGCATGTTTCGTTGAATAAAGCTATGAATATTTAATTCAAGAACGTCTTTATAAAACCTTTACACACGGAAAACTTAGACTAAGGTTTTAAAACTGCAGAAATTATTACATATATACATTAAATGAGTTCACTTCTTATAATTTAAGGATTGTATAGAAAAAAGTAGACCAGGCAGTAGTGGATATGAAAATAACTGAGATTGCGTTTGTTAAATTTACATTTAAGCTTCCGTATTATTTAACAAACCACGTTTCTTTAGAACAAACGGAATAATCATAACATTATATCATCTTATACATATTATTTCCTAATGTACCCATGTACTGACTAGTAAAGAGATTCTGCAAAGTCATATGTTACCTACTAAACCAGTCAATATCTCAGGGCATCTACTGTGATGATTTATTGCGGGCACTAAAAGATAAGATACAACTTTGTAATTATTATTTTTTTCCAAGAGAACGTGTTTGGGTAACATCACCGCGCCTCTGTTTTTTTAATAACCTCCTCCTCCTTCTTTTTTTTTAATAGCTCTACTATATAAATTTAAAAAAAAACGGTTGTCTGTAAAGTCGGTTCACTGACGATAGTTGAACGTGACAACGTCATAAATACTGATGGAATGGTTGCATTTTTCAAACCTTTATCGCCGCAATTATCGTAGCTATAAACAGTTGACACCACATTACTTTTCACTTCACTTTATACTTGACGAAAATATCTAAAAGTATTGTTGTATATCAGCTGTCCACGCGGATGCATCGTTCAGTCAAGTAGGAGAGACGGATGTCGAACGCTGCCGAACGAGAAGACCGATTGTGCTTATTTATCGCTCAAAGTCATGTGTTTTTTTTAAATGAAGAGATAGCTGAGCTGCTGAGGAGTTTGTTCCGCCACTTCTTTTATCCAGCGAAAGCTTTAGGAAGTGGCGATGGGTGGGAGTTTTTTGGGGGATTCTCAACCTAATATGAATAAATGACTTTTTGATTTTGCTCGTTCCGTGCTCTCGCTTGCACTTCAAGCCTTTAATGGAACGGGGTAACGCCGCATGAGTCATGTTTTTTCATGTGTGCAGCCGGCTCCATCAATTTTTATGACGTTTTCACGTCAAAACTTTATGAAAATAGTTAATATGAAAAATTATTCTAAATTCGCTTGAATATTTGCAAGCACCCAGAGCTGTTTTGCCACTAGCCTACACCATAATAAGGAAGATTTTTTCAGATAACCTTAGCAGTGCACACATTCCAATACCTTCCTCCCCTTCCTTCATAATTTCCCCGAGTCAATTTCTAAACATTCCCCAATTTGCGTTTTTGTTCTGTTGGTAGATAATTTTAATGCGAAGCAAGAAAGTTTATATCTTTAATATTATTTTCATTGACGTGGAAATTTTCGTAATGTAGTGTAAATTAGAAGAGCTCCGCGATTAATTTTGAAAGTAATGAGGTGTTGATTATTGATGTTTCGAAGCAGTGTATAATTACAGAAGAGATAATGAACATTGTTTCTCAAATTTATTATGGTTGTGGTAATTTTAAATGACTTATGATGAGTTTAATCATAGCTCTAAATTAAGATAAAATAATCAGGCTATAATGCTACCGCACAGTGCTGGGAGGCAGACCTCTCTTAGAAAGGAAGTGGGTTATAATCTACCACCCGGGCCGCATCCAAGTTGGAAGATGTTGGAATTTGGACGGGTCTGAGCAGTTGTGTTGCGCTGAGTGCCGGGTACGATGAGGCAAATGTTATTGTGTCGTGAGTTTGGTCGTGCATGGTCTCCAGATTTAGCATTGCATCACCTCGCTCTACTGCCGTCTTCCTTCCTATCCACGCAGTTTTTTGAGTGAATAGGCAACTGGGTTGTAGACTCAGATACGCAGTCGCTGGGTTTAAGATACCGAGATACTTTGTTCTTAATAAACTAGCGCGCTTTACCATCAACGATTGCATCACTGCTTACCATCAGGCGGGATTGCGGTCAAGCACTAGTTTATAATTATATATAAAAAAATGTATCTTTGATTTTTTGGTTTTACGACATCTCAGTTCCGTCACGAAGTTTTCGTTCACCATTTTGAGAGCAGTGGTGATGAAATAATATACAGCAAGGCGTCCGACTGGGTGCGGTCTTACCACTTATAACTCTTAAGGACAGCCCGTGGCGTAGCGGTAGCGAACGCGGCCTTTGCGTAAGGAGGCGCGGGTTCGATCCCCGCACAGTGCAAATATTTGTATGCATGAATGTGAATATTTGCACTGGTCTGGTCGTGCTTCGGAAAGCACGTTAAGCCGGAGAGAGTTAAGAGTTAACATGAGACTTACGTGTGTTTTTGCCATTTTCTAGCTATTTCCATCCGGTGAACTTCCAGCTTGTCATCATTTCAGTCTTTGTTAGTCCAGTCTACTGCCACTTATCCATTCAAATATTATAAATGCGAAAGTATCTCTGTGAACCGATTTTGATGAAATTTGGCAAAGACAATCTTTAGACCCTGAGAAAGGACATAGGCTACTTTTTATCCCGAAAAAATTTGATGTTCCCGAGGGAAATCTAAAAAGCGCGATATAACCGAACTCCACGCGGGCAAAGCCGCGGGCGGAAAGCTAGTTTTAATATATATTTTTTTGAAAGGTGATGTTAATGCCTTAGGTATTCTTAAACAGTCAACCACGGGTGGTGAAGAGATTGGATGGTTGGTGCCGCTTTGAGTTGCTTCTTGGTTTAGCTTGTTCGCTCGCAGTAAACTTTAAATAATATATATAATTTTCTTTGATATAAGTAATGTTAATGTCACCTTTGCATATGACCTAATTGTTGGAGTAGAAAAAAATGTACTGCGTGCTTAGCAAAGACCTCGTTTATTTTGTGCATGTTTCGTTGAATAAAGCTATGAATATTTAATTCAAGAACGTCTTTATAAAACCTTTACACACGGAAAACTTAGACTAAGGTTTTAAAACTGCAGAAATTATTACATATATACATTAAATGAGTTCACTTCTTATAATTTAAGGATTGTATAGAAAAAAGTAGACCAGGCAGTAGTGGATATGAAAATAACTGAGATTGCGTTTGTTAAATTTACATTTAAGCTTCCGTATTATTTAACAAACCACGTTTCTTTAGAACAAACGGAATAATCATAACATTATATCATCTTATACATATTATTTCCTAATGTACCCATGTACTGACTAGTAAAGAGATTCTGCAAAGTCATATGTTACCTACTAAACCAGTCAATATCTCAGGGCATCTACTAACTGTGATGATTTATTGCGGGCACTAAAAGATAAGATACAACTTTGTAATTATTATTTTTTTCCAAGAGAACGTGTTTGGGTAACATCACCGCGCCTCTGTTTTTTAATAACCTCCTCCTCCTTCTTCTTTTTTTTTAATAGCTCTACTATATAAATTAAAAAAAAAAAAAACGGTAACGAAAGTTGAATGTGACAACGTCATAAATACTGATGGAATGGTTGAATTTTTCAAACCTTTATCGCCGCAATTATCGTAGCTATAAACAGTTGACACCACATTACTTTTCACTTCACTTTATACTTGACGAAAACATCTAAAAGTATTGTTGTATATCAGCTGTCCACGCGGATGCATCGTTCAGTCAAGTAGGAGAGACGGATGTCGAACGCTGCCGAATGCGAAGACCGATTGTGCTTATTTATCGCTCAAAGTCATGTGTTTCTTTAAAATGAAGAGATAGCTGTGCTGCTGGGGAGTTTGTTCCGTCACTTCTTTTATCCAGCGAAAGCTTTAGGAAGTGTCGATGGGTGGGAGTTTTGGGGGACTGTCTTATGTAATATTGACGTTCAAAAAGTGTTGATTCTCAACCTATTATGAATAAATGACTTTTTTGATTTTGCTCGTTCCGTGCTCTCGCTTGCACTTCAAGCCTTTAATGGAACGGGGTAACGCCGCATGAGTCATGTTTTTTCGTGTGTGCAGCCGGCTCCATCAATGACGTTTTCACGTCAAAACTTTATGAAAATAGTTAATATGAAAAATCATTCTAAATTCGCTTGAATATTTGCAAGCACCCAGAGCTGTTTTGCCACTAGCCTGCACCATAATAAGGAAGATTTTTTCAGATAACCTTAGCAGTGCACACATTCCAATACCTTCCTTCCCTTCCTTCATAATTTCCCCGAGTCAATTTCTAAACATTCCCCAATTTGCGTTTTTGTTCTGTCGGTAGATAATTTTAATGCGAAGCAAGGAAGTTTATATCTTTATTATTATTTTCATTGACGTGGAAATTTTCGTAATTTAGTGTAAATTATAAGAGCTACGCGATTAATTTTGAAAGTAATGAGGTGTTGATTATTGATGTTTCGAAGCAGTGTATAATTACAGAAGAGATAATGAACATTGTTTCTCAAATTTACTATGGTTGTGGTAATTTTAAATGACTTATGATGAGTTTAATCATAGCTCTAAGTTAAGATAAAATAATCAGGCTATAATGCTACCGCACAGTGCTGGGACCTCTCTTAGAAAGGAAGTGGGTTATAATCTACCACCCGGGCCGCATCCAAGTTGGAAGATGTTGGAATTTGGACGGGTCTGAGCAGTTGTGTTGCGCTGAGTGCCGGGTACGATGAGGCAAATGTTATTGTGTCGTGAGTTTGGTCGTGTATGGTCTCCAGATTTAGCATTGCATCACCTCGCTCTACTGCCGTCTTCCTTCCTATCCACGCAGTTTTTTGAGTGAATAGGCTCTTAATAAACTAGCGCCCTTTACCATCAACGATTGCATCACTGCTTAACATCAGGCGGGATTGCGGTCAAGCACTAGTTTATAATTATATATAAAAAAATGTATCTTTGATTTTTTAGTTTTACGACATCTCGGTTCCGTCACGAAGTTTTCGTTCACCATTTTGAGAGCAGTGGTGATGAAATAATATACAGCAAGGCGTCCGACTGGGTGCGGTCTTACCACTTATAACTCTTAAGGACAGCCCGTGGCGTAGCGGTAGCGAACGCGGCCTTTGCGTAAGGAGGCGCGGGTTCGATCCCCGCACAGTGCAAATATTTGTATGCATGAATGTGAATATTTGCACTGGTCTGGTCGTGCTTCGGAAAGCACGTTAAGCCGTTGGTCCCGGTTGCCATACGAACATCTAAATGGCAGTCGTTACGGGTTGTTGGAGCCCTCAAAAGTCCAACGATTTTTCTAACTGCAATGTTTCTATATCGCCTTTGGGTTGTGGAGGTCAGACGGCAGTCACTTCACGGAAAATATCGAAGTTTAGCCAAAATTAGCAGTTAGATTGGTAAAGCGGACCCCAGACTCCTAAGCTGAAAAAGCTTCGGATGCGACTGGAATTAACGCTGAGATGATGATGATGAGCTCTTAAGTAAGTCTTTATAAGTCGCGACTTTAACCACTGGGTCACTATTGATAACGTAGTTATTATTGAACTAGCTGTGAGTACGTAACTTTTGATCCTGTGGGAATATCGGGAAAACAAGATCCTATGTACTATTCCTGGTTATATACTACTAGCTATGTGTGAAGTACCGCCGAACCTTTGCGATGACACCAAGTTTTCTGGCAGCCACCTTGGTCTTGGACTTAATGAACCGATGAACCGCCCAAAGTTTAGGTTCGAGGAAATCTCAACTCCCAAACGCTGAAGGCGGTCGGTGCACTCAAAGGATACATTCTAAAAGTAGGAGCCAAGGTGAACCATCATCAACTTAGCCTATTTCTAATTATACTGGGGTCGTCTTCCAGTATAACTGTATTCAGCTGAATACCAGTATTTTCATGGCGCGACAGCTTATCTGACCTCCACAACCCAGTTATTGGATGTTATGATATCGCTTGTTATGACTAGTTTTCAGACTAACTACTCACCACGATGACGACGTTTGAGTCACGCTTATCTGTGTATCATCATCAACCTTTTATCATTCCACTGCTGGGCACAGGTCTCCTCTCATATAGAGAAGGATTGAGCGTAATCACCACGCTTGCTCAATGCGGGTTGGCGATTTCAGACTTATAAAGTTCAGGTTTCCTCAAGAGGTTTTCCTTCACCTTCAGTCACTGGCGTCCAAGATATACTTAGAAAGTACATATAACTTTAGGAAAGTTACATTGGTACTTGTCTGACATGGAATCGAACCCGCACACTCATATGAGTGTGCGGGTTCGATTCCAAGTCAGACAAGTACCACCACTAACCACACCATCACGACTATCTGTGTATACAACGTTATTTTTTCTTTATACGAAACTTGAATATAGTGTGTTCAAAATAAGCAACTGAATCAATTACAATCTTTTTACACCATCCCAAATACATCTAGAAATTGCAGTGAGGTGACCGAGCGCGCAACACAACTGACGGTAGATCATAGTACTAGCATAGAAAGAAAAAGGAACCCCCCCCGCGCTGCGCCGCTGTAGGCGCAGGCTGGCGAGCGATACGTAGACCATATTTTTGTTGGGACAACCAAGTCATATAACAAGCTCATAACTTTGTGATTTTACGTGATATATCTCTTTGAAATTTTGTACATAGATTCTTTATTTAAAAACAGTGGACACGTGTTTCGGATTTCGCTTAACCAAAAAAAAAAGCGTTGTATAATACTGCTTAAGTCAGTGGGTACAAATAAGCGTGACTTTAGTTTGGGCTTCACATGCGCTATCAAATATTTTCAATTACGTTCCTTAGGTACGTATGTTGTTTTGACATCAGTGCAAACATGGCCTACATTTCCCAACCCGCTCCCGCTCCCCAATCAGGCCACCTCCCACGGTCAGTAATTAGTGGTCGCTACAAAACTTCCGAGTCATTAGACCGGGCCTGTGCTAATTGCGCGCGGATCGTCCCTCGCTTTGTACCCAATTAGTTCGCTACCTAATAGTTAGTAACACTACGTCACTGCGTTTGGTAATGCCATGTCAGATGTGTTTCTTATCTGTGAACTGTGAAGGGATAAGGGCTAATAGTAGGTAGGGTTAAACGGGTGTAGGGGTGGACGGTAGGAAGGCGCAGAGTCACACAAAGGGGAGCACAGAGCTATGCTCGGAGTTTCTCTGCGCGATCGAATCAGAAATGAGGAGATCCGCAGAAGAACCAAAGTCAACGACATAGTCTTCGAGTCGCTAAAATTAAGTGGCAGTGGGCGGGCACGTTGCTCGTAGAACCGACGGCAGTAAGGTACTGGAGTGGCGGCCAAGTACCGCAAGACGCAACGTATCGAGGGCCCCAACAAGGTGGACCGATGACCTGGTGAAAGTAGCGGGAAGCCGATAGATGCGGGCAGCACAAGACCAATCATCGTGGAAAGCGTTGGGGGAGGCCTTTGTCCAGCAGTGGACCTCTATAGGCTGAAGAAGAAGAAGATACTTATTTAGGGAAACGATTGAGGACATGTAGCCAAACCTCAGTTAGGCTGCATGATTACCGATAAATGCTTGCACTGACTAGACAAGTCCATTGTAGATCACACACAGACAGAATCCACCAAACATGCACACATACATATTTTGAGTGTGAATGTCTCAAAACACCATTTCTAATACCTACCTATCTACATATTCTTCATATTATGATGATCCGATCAAGACTTTGACTGTTTTTTTTTTAATTATTATATGATGAACGAAAACGTCGTTAGAAAACCGGTATGTAATAAAACTAAAAATATGAAGACATGACTTTGAAATCTATCAACCCGAACTGGACCCTCGTGGTGACTTGTGAAGTGAGAACACTATAAATTATGCTTTTGCATAAAGATATTTAAAAAAACAACTTAGTTACGATCATTTCAATGCCAAACTAGGGGACATGATTCAGTTCAAAAAGTTTTAATTTAATTTTCTATAATCAAAAACATCAATAGAATACGCAACTGTTATATATATCTACCAATTAGTTTGTAATTATCCTGAACTGGGTTACTATCATATCAATAAATAACATACTTCCACATTACCCATCTCCGTTCCACCATCGGACGACCCGTCGTACGGCGAGTTTCCACCCTTACGTTGTTGACACCACTGCGACCCGGACGAAGCGTTTCTCTTCCTCTTTTATACCGCGTACATCGAGGGACTGGAACAATTTGCCGGCGACGGTGTTTCCGTCACATTACAATTTAAGTGTCTTCAAGGCTAGAGTGAATAGGCTCTTAATAAACTAGCGCGCTTTACCATCAATGATCGCATCACTGCTTACCATCAGGCGGGATTGCGGTCAAGCGCTAGTTTATAACTTATAAAAAAAAAAACATTAACTTTCAGTACCTACTAATTACCAAAATCAAGAATACCATTCCCTGTACATTACAAGAACCATTACGGTTACAGTTTGGCGTTCCATTTTTAGCGATAAAGTAATCCCATTCACGGTGCTAGCCCATTAGTTGTTTGTTTAGTTAGATTTGTGGGGCACTAGCCGAGTGGCGTGAATGGGACAGGGCCAAGATTGGCGCCGAAGAGACGGGGCGATGCGGTGTTTGACTGCACTTATATAAACATGGATAAGAATTAGTATGAAGAAGGTTAGCTGATACCATCAATAAAATCCACTTTGAAACCATCCAATTTAAGAGAATTATTGCATTGGCATTCAACCCGCATCGAGCAAGCGTGGTGATTACGCTCAATCCTTCTCTGTATGAGAGGAGACCTGTGCCCAGCAGTGGGACGATAAAAAGGTTGATGATGATAGCATTGGCATTCATATGAGTGGGTTTGTAAACTTACATTTTTATATAACCGAATATAATAATATTTTGTAATATAGTACATAGTCTCATCCCAGCGTTAATCCCAGTCGCATCCGAAGCCTTTTCAGCTTTGGAGAAAAAAGTACATAGTATTATGAGGTATATATGCAAAAAAGTGGCTGTCTCAGGCGATCAGCAGATGTCAAATATGGCAGGAAGGGAGCCTGGCTGCATATGAGGACCTTTTGCCATTTACCGTCACGGCAAACCAGTTGATCGTACCCCCAGGGCGCGCCAATAGATTGTCACATGAAAACCTTCAGGAAATATCTATAACAAAATCCACCATGAAACCCATTTTCCACGCATATCATTATTTTCTTCCACCTCAGAGAAATAATCGTTTTGGAAATATCAATCCAATACGTCGACTGTATTAATAACCCAGCCATATGATTTCACTGAAACACATTTTTTTGCAACATATGAAATGATCGGCCGAGCGGGAAGAAAGAATCGGCATTCGATTGTGTAAAAATTTCACCGTATATATTTAAGTAAAATGATTTTTGAAAAAGCTGTCAATAGTGTCATTCCGTAGCATTAAGACTGTTTTACACGGTGCAATTTAATTGCCTATGGCATACAATAAATTTCATGCAACAGATGACTTGCATCGTCTAAATGGTGTTTAGACAATGCAACTTTTATTGTTGCTTCAATTTAATAGAAGCCATAGGCAATTATATTGCACCATGCAAATCAGTCTTTAGTTGGATGTCATTACAACTACACGCTCACTTCACCTGAGTTTTCACTTGTTTTGTGTATTTTTAGGGTTCCGTACCTCAAAAGGAAAAAACGGAACCCTTATAGGATCACTTTGTTGTCCGTCTGTCTGTCTATCTGTCTGTCTGTCTGACTGTCAAGACACTTTATCTCAAGAACACGTGGACGTATCAAGCTGAAATTCACATGAAATACTCAGGTCTATTGTCCCTTTAAGCTGTGAAAATATCAAACTTCTAAGCCAAGCCAATCAAAAGATACAGCCGATTATGTAGATATTTTCAACAAATTTTCGACACTCGCAAAGGAATCAAAACCTACAGGATACTTCCCGTAAACTCAGAATCTTGAAATTTGGCATGAAGCATTGTCATATAATGCAAATATAGGAAAAATTGCGAAAATCACATTTCTTTAGTTATATAATATAATAAAAATATTTTAATAAAATGAAATTTACTACCTTATTTCTCACGAACGAATAAAAGTATCAAATTGAAATTTCTATTTCTATTATCTATTGTCCCTTTAAGCAGTGAAAAAATCAAACTTCTAAGATATAGCGATCAAAAGATACAGCAGTTTATACCGACACCTTAGACGAATTTCCGTCACACGCTAGGGAATCAAAACCTACCAGGTACTTCCCGTGAACTCAGAATCTTGAAATTCGGCACGAAGCAACGTTATATAGTACAGACAGATAAAGAAAAAATTGTGAAAATGATAAATTTGAAGTTACATAAAATATTAAAATATTATTTCTGCTTACATGACATAAAATATTTTTTTAATAATTATAAGCTTACTACCTACCCTTTTTCACATGAACGCGTAGAGATATTAAAGTTGAAATTCATATCAAACACTTCTTAAATCTAATTGCCGCTAAACTGTGAAAAATTCTAAATCAACGCAAAAATTCAAAACGCTGAGGTAGGTACCTACCTATAATCATACCGCATATTTTGAAATTCGCCTACTTCCCGCTGACATTGAATCTTGAATTTTGGTCTGAAACAATAGCTTAAGGTAACCTAACAGAAAAACCCGAAACCTTTTAAAATTTTTAGGCACAGTAACTAATTAAACCAAAACAAAGACCAACACAATCGTCATTCAATCTAAATATTTTGGTAAATGTAATCACTACATAGTATAAAACAAAGTCGCTTTCCCTGCCCCTATGTCCCTTTGTATGATTAAATCTTTGAAACTGCGCAACGGATTTTGATTCGGTTTTTTTTTAATAGATAGAGTGATTCAAGAGGAAGGTTCATATGTATAATAACATTTTTTTGAGCTTACATTGTAAATGCTGGCTGAACCCTATGAGACAGATCAAAATAATGTACTACAGTATTGTAGACCTTAAAAATGCCTACAAAAAAGTCAGCAACACCATATGTCTACCTACTATAGTTTATTCATAATGATTACATTTTTATGTTTGAAAAGTTAATTAAAATGCCAGTCGAAATCAAAGCCCACTAATTGTTCCTTCTTATTAATCCTTATCCAAATAAATTCAATATGATACAATTCACACCTTTTTCAGTCACCATTTACAGATTTTGTTCAAATGTAAGACATAATTAGTTATTTTCAATCAGATTTCTGAATGATGACTATAAAATGTTGTACATAAATAACTTTAATAAAAGAACTTTTACAAGGTACTGGCCCACTATTTTAGTTATATTATAAAATAAAAAATATTAACTATGTTGACTCTCACGAAATTATCTTAACTACGATTGTTCTAAACTGAACGGTTTGCGCGAGAGTCACTTCCAAAGTATTAAAATGTGTACCCTCTCTGTAAGTTCCAAAATAAGATAATATTAAAACAAAAAAAATATATTTGATGTGCATTACGCATTACCATGCAATTGGTTTGAAACAATTGGTTTGAACCATATCTAGTAAGTAATTTGATTTAATCCATACTAATCCATCCATTAATATACTTATCCATACTAATATTATAAATGCGAAAGTAACTCTGTCTGTCTGTCTGTTACGCTTTCCCGCCTAAACCTCTTAACCGATTTTGATGAAATTTGGCACAGAAAATCTTTACACCCTGAGAAAGAACATAGGCTACCTTTTATCCCGGATAAATTTGATGTTCCCGAGGGGAATTGAAAAAGCGCGATATAACCGAACTCCACGCGGGCGAAGCCGCTGGCGGAAAGCTAGTACGTCATAAATTGTAAACCGCTACGTTTGTACGGAGGAACCCTCGGTGTGCGAGTCTGACTCGCATTTGGCCGGTTTTTTTTTATATAATATAAACTAGTGCCTGACCTGGTAAAGCGCGTTAGTTTATTAAGAGCCTAATCAATAAAAAAAAAACAGACATCAGCCGGAACATGACAAATCTTTTTGCGGCAAGACTTTGTCTGGTAGGTGGGATATTGTAAATAGTTACACAATCATACTACTAGTTTGTATATTGTAAGAAAATCTCAGATGCCTTTGATTACTTATCCAGTTTTTCACATTCCACGTAGTATCAAACATTCGACGCCAATGAGTGGTCTCGAAGCAACCGAGCGTCGTAGAACGTCGTAGAACTCGTGGCCGGCACTGCATGTAATTTATAGTCTTGTATCGGAAACGCCTCCGTGGTGCACCACTAATATATTGCTATCAGGGAGAAAAGGAAGAAGAAATGGACTAACATTTCTATATCTATAAATATATATATAGGACCAACGAGTGGTAGCAAGTTTGAATAACTATGAACCCTTTGCGTGTTCAATAAAACTGTTATTGCAAAATGTTACTTTTACAAATCTTTGTATAATCTTTAGATATGATATGAGATAATATTATCATTATTACTCTTCAGAAAATAAAAAGAAAAAAACATAAGTGCGCCTACAGGGGGCAATCGCGCCAAATAAAACCGTAGAAGTTAAACACTTGTTCGTATCTAATCCATTTAAAGTTGTGGTTTAGTTTCGTTAACTTCAATTGAAGTAAAATCAATGTATGAGTGATACATTTCGTCAGATATAATAATTAAAAGTAAAAATAATAATGAATAGTAATGAAAGCCAATCGTTTGGACGTAAGTTTGACAAATGGCAAAGAAAACGTTAACTTGGTTTCAACTTTTTAATTTAGTAACGGTTATGTTCCATTTATGGTTAAACCAACTGTCATTAGCGCGATACAAAACCTAAGTACAATTGGGTTGCTTGCGATGCAATTCTGTTTTGTTTGAATTATTTTAGAGTGATTGCCCTCCTGTATGATTTCAGTATATGATAGCATAGAAACTTCGGTCTCTTTAATAAATACACACTGACATCACGGTTTGTCAGCACGGTTGGCGCAGCGGTTAAGAGGGGACTCTAGTGCCGAGAAATTTGGAAAATAGGTATTTGAAGAAACTTTTGCCGTCGCGCTGCTTCCAACCTCTCCCGGTAAAGTGCGAAAAGGACAGTTGCAGCTCAGGCTTATTTTACCTACAAAAACGTTGACCAAAAGACGTTTCGTATTCCGCTGTTTTCTTTTTCAAAACACGACAGATCTCAATTATTTTTATATCAAAATTTAGAGGGAAAGCATATCCATGCTTCTATTATTTTCTTTTTTGTCAAAAACTTATCACGTTTGTCTAATAGTCATCTGAACATTACGGTAAAAATTGGTTATTTGTCGCGATTTTGAATCATCGTTTTTCTTTTATTAATTAAGTTTCGGAAAAAATCAAAAGATAGAGGCACGTATAGTATAATCACGGTGTAAAATTGTATAAAAAAATAATTGCTCTAAAAGCATTATTCACGGAGAAAACAGCAGAATACGTTTGTATACAGGGTGTATCTGACATCGTAACGCAAACTTCGCGAAAAGGCTAGACCTCATGCCACTAACAAAATTATGATAGTCATTTATGTTGTTAATGAATGGTTACAGAATTCACAGTGTTTAAAATAAAGTGTCGGCTCGGCCTTTGAACGTTGCAAGCGTGCCGCCATATGGGTTTGTAGGTATGACGTTGATCCCTGATGTGAACTCTATTAAATCAGCTGATAAGATCGTTTTTCGAGTTTTGTTTTCATTGCACTTTTTTGTGTAATTAGCGAATTAATTAATTTTTACTTTAAAATCTTACTGGGTTATAATAGTATAGCAATTATGAACGGTCTAAACTGAAAAAAAACTACATATATATTTTTTTAAATCATGAAAAAGCCGACGAAAATTCCACCACTGGGGGGTTCAGAATCATGTACTGGATCGATGGTAATCGTTTGTGCGTCGATGTCAGATAGGGTGTATCTGACATCGACGCACCACTAGGCCCTGCGTGTCGCGGGTTCGATACAATCGACACAGCAAACAAGTAGTTGTTCCGAGTCTGGCCGTGTGTGTATGTGAGTCTATATGTTTGTATACGATACCTACCTACGATACAGGATAAATTCCTAGTGAGGGGCAACTTTTTATAATACACTTATTTTCAACATTATAAATTAGTGCTTCACCGGGATCCCGCCTGATGGTAAGATAACAAGATAAAAGAAAACCTCGTCCAAACCTTAAGGATAATAAAGGTTAGGTAAACACAAGACCAAATAAAATATTAAATTTTACGTAATCATCATAGTAACAATACTAATGAATTTTGTAATAATCTTTTTTTTTCGCTAATTAATTCCAACTTCCCCAAAATTTGGTAATTTAAAAAAAAGTGACAACACCATTTTTGACGGTATTATTTATGAGCGATGCGACCACGTGCCGAATGCCCTACCCCCCTTCACCCACGCATGTACTGCCTACCGCACATGTATTAAGTAACCTCGTTTTGCGAAATAATTTTAGATACCTAACAATACCTTCACGGATCGGACAGGGTTTTTTTACATATTAGACACTAGCGGTCGCCAGGGACTTCGTTCGCGTGGAATTAGTTATGCTCCGCTTCTATTGGTCGCAGCGTGATGCTTTAAAGCGTTCCTGGATTAATGGGCTATCCAACGCAAAAATATTTTCTCTAATCGGACCAGTAGTTCCTCAGATTAGTGCGTTCAAACAAACAAAAATAAACTCTTCAGCTTTATACAGTATGATAAATAACAGAGGGCGTTCCCTTAAACTCGTTAATATATATCATTAATAGATTAAAATAAAAATATCAGCATCGAAAAATAAGCATAAAAAAATCCGAATATAAAAAATTCTAATTGGAAATAAATTTGAAACCTCCTGTTTTAAATCAAAATAGTAGTCGTCATCCATTAATATAAAGTGCGTATGTTTGTATGTCTGTCTGTATGTATGTGCCCGAAGTTGCTCAAAACCCTCACCACTATAGATAATCATATAGATCTGGATGCGCTGAGTTAAAAAAAAAAACAAAACAAAGAATTTTGTTTTTGTCTCGGTCCTATAAATAAATTGCGACGTGCACAGTGTGTTTCTTTTACATGTCAATTTAAAATTTTTATTGAATATTTTCTTATTGGAAAAAATTTTAAAACATTTTGTTTTCGAATGGAAATATTTTTTTTAGCATGTATGTATGCTATACTATTTCGGGTTAACGGGAACGCCCTCTGTTAGTTAACATACTGTATATTAGTATAGATGGGTATTATGTTGCCCACATATCTATGGTAACTTTTTTTTAAAACCAATGCAAAATTAGCTGCAGTTTAAATGGTTACCTACAGTTTTCCCACTGGTTAATGTGTTATAATTCAACATAAAATGCCTTCTATCTTTGTTTTAAGTAAAAGGGCAAACACTTTAACACACACACACATTACACCCTCAAATACATATCCTGTCATTCTAACATCTACATTCACAATCTTACACCCTCAACAGCTCGTTTATTATAACTATTCCGTAATTTCCTTCCTTATTTGTTGTTAGTCATTATTTCTTAATTTTTTAACCTAATGAGATACCTATTTTGTAACCTGTAAGGTACATAACTATTTTTGTAATGTCAGAACACAACACATGGTTTTTGGTATGACAGTGTCAGCAGAACACTGACTCCTAAGTCACAGGATCACCTAGTTTAGGAGTCAGGGTTGTATTATTAGAACGACCTTTAGTTAACCAAGCTATGTATCCTAGTTTTAAGAAAAATCAAAGGTTACTGTATGAATAAAGAATTTTTATTTATTTATTATTTACTTTTTTGTTGTACCTAATATTATTTTTACACAACCCATTCCACCACTACCATCCATACTAATATTATAAATGCGAAAGTAACTCTGTCTGTCTGTCTTTCTGTCTGTTACGCTTTCCCGCTTAAACTTCTCAACCGATTTTGCTGAAATTTGGCATAGACCATCTTTAGACTCTGAGAAAGGACATAGGCTACCTTTTATTGAAAAAAAAAAAATATATTCCTGAGGGAAATCTAAAAAGCGCGATATAACTGAATTCTACGCGGGCGAAGCCGCAGGCGGATAGCTAGAACTTCCATAAAGTTTTATTATCAAAACATTTTCTACCAAAAATACTTTATCAACTCTTCTAAAACTTATTCTATTTACCATACCCTTTCAAACGCCGGATTTACGTCCACATATCAAAACTTGGAGGCCTCTTTAAAACTACAAACTATTTGGCCAGCTCCGTCCTAGTTTATAAAAGGCCTCCGTCCGTAGACGCTGGAGATAAGGCTGCCTACACACGGCCGACCATTAATATCAATCACCGTGGGTCGTGTTCTCTCAATAGACTGTATAGTGTGATAACGGCCTATAGAAAGGTCGTGTTGAAAGAAAGTTTGTAGTCGAAAATTTAGGAACCCGATTTTGTTGGTTCTTGTGTTAATAGCGTTTAAGTACTGTGATGTATATACAATTAAATGTGGCACACAGCCTAATGTAGCACCTCAAGGCATTCCCACTCTATCCCGAGTGGCGACTAGACGTGCCCCTTAAGCTGTGTGTACTTGCTGATAATTTGGTGGTTTTACTTCAAACCTCAAAGCCCCTATAAGTGATTATAGTGAACACCACATTGGCGACGAGTAAAAGCGCAGTAAGTAAAACTATTACTGAAATTATCTGCTTACGGAAATTGGTCAGCATGAAAATATGTTTGCACAGTGTTTGTTTGTGTAGAGAGTTTTATATATACAAAAAAAAAAAAAACTTAAGTGTAACCATACACTAGTCGTGGTGGTTACAATTTCCATATAAATTCATGTATCTTTAAGCAATTATCTTCTTATCTATGCTCAATCTACGTTGGCGATCAGCTGAGACGAGAACGTGATGCACAGATCGACCACTTAAATTCAACTCAAATACCTAATATAAAACCATCGTGGGGCTCGTGGCTAACCATCGACAGCCCCGCAAAGGTCGATCGATCAGCACCCTAATTGTGTAACGCGCCATTACTATTAATTGGAATCATTTCGAAGCATATTGCCAATCCATTGCTTCATATTATGTTCGAAAATGTGTGCTCAACAACGTAAATAATGCAATGAATGTTGTTGAACTGTCAAAAGGAAACTGATAGTGCTACTGATAGTGTGTTACACAAGATTAAACAGCACGTTAAACCGTTGCTCCCGGCTGACATTTATGGATATTTGACAGTCGTTAGGGGTAGTCAGTAGCCCGAAAGTTTGACAACCAGTCTTACCATGGGGAATTACCCAATAACTGGATTGTGGAGGTCAGGCAGGCAGTCGTTCCGTTGAAAATACTGGTATTCTGCCGAAAACGGTTAGACTGAAAGCCGACTCCAACATACAACATAGGAAAAGCTAAACGGGTGATGATATTATATAACCGTCATTTATGAGGTAATACCATTTATGTAAATATGGGTACAATACCTTAAATTATGACCTAAATGCTTACTGAATGGTTGACCAAATCCGTATGTAGATAATACCTACCAATGAAATATTATTCGAAAAAATCATGAAAAGTGACACAACGAAAGTAACGAAAATACCAATAATGTAAGTACACACAACTCAAGGAAAATAAAAAATACATTCTAAATAAAATATCGTGAATGTATAAATCTGATCAAAAGTTCCACTTCGGTAAAATCGAAGTAAAGTAAGAAATTATTATCTTACTATAAAAACTAACTTGTGTAATACACAAAATTCAGAAATAAAAAAACATTCCAATGAAAACATCGTTAATGTAACAATTTTAACTAAAGTTCCACTTCGGTAAAATCGAAGTAAAGAAAAAAAAATATCTTTATAACTATTAAAACAGTGTATTACACAAAATAAATAAGGAAAAAACGTTCCAACGAAAATATCGTTAATGTGCCAGTTTTAACAGAAGTTCCAACAAAAGTACGGAATTATTTATTATCTTACTGTTAAGACTAACACTAGTGTCATAATAAAATAACGTAAATGTATCAGTTTTAACAAAAGTCCCCCTTCGGTCAAATCGAAGTAAGGTAAAGAATAATTATTCTTGCCGGTTAAAACTAACTAGTGTCTATATAAAATCTGTGAAGGTTGAACTGGTTGTAATGATTGAACTAATTTTAGTCAAATCAATGCATTTTGGCTGGCTATTGTAATAAACAAAAGAACTCTAGTGATCGTTGGAATTGTGGCACGCCACTTAGAGCGTAATTAAGGTGTCTCCTTCTGTGAGACTCGCTTACTAAAGCTTGTTTATTTAAAAGTTTACACTTAATACTTAGAGCGTTAATAAAGAACCTTTGTGAGGTGAGCGCTTAATCACAAAAACCCGTCTATCCGTCGAGAAAGAACAATTGGTTATAAATAACCCAAGTTGTTGATTATATTTCAACGGGAAATATACATGTACTTTTGTTGATTATTAAACGATGATAAGAAATAATTCAAGTTACCTTAAATTATTGAGTAATCTGTAAATTCTCTTACTACAATACGTGCTGTCTATATCTCTGACTTGGCACAGCAACATGAAAACTGAATTTGTGACAGCAACAATCGAAAAGACATAAAATTCTGTATTCTGTGAATCTGTAAAACGACGGTGCGAAAATGCCACAATAGTCAGTACAAGTTCAACAAGTACCAGCCTCAACAAAATTGACACTAAACAAAACTGACACTAAAACCAAATACTTTTAATTAAAAAGAGGTTGCTTGCAAAACCCATCACAAAAGTGATACATAATTGTTCCTGCCCTGCAGTTAATCAGAATTGCATAAAATATGGCAAAATTGACACTAAACAAAATGACTTGCAAAATCACAAAAGTGATAATTGTTCCTGCCCTGCAATTAATCAGAATCGCATAAATTATGGCAAAAACAGAAATTGCAAAATTACAAAAGTGGTATTGTTCCTGCCCTGCAATTAACCAGAATTACATAAAATATGGTTCCGAGGACATTTCAAGACCCACTGCAGAACCAGGATTAACGAAAGAAAAGCTCTTAACCTTGAGTCAATTGACAACAATAAAGCTAACGACCCCAAAAAAAAAAAAATGAAAACTCATAAAAATAAAAAGTCTGTCTACATATAGACAATGCTCACTGATTCCCGTAGTAGATTTATCATAATAAATGATAAAACTTGAAAGTTAATGAAACTATCTAAAGTATAGTCTCCAACCAGCAAATGTCTCTGGACCAAACATTCATGGCTTATGGTGCCTAACATCTATAAAAATATTGGGATTGTTTGATGCACCCATAAAAGCTAGGTCGAAATCAGTAGGTATCGGCAAAACGTTGTTATAAAAAATTTAGCAAGAACCTAAGTTTTCATCTCAATTCCATTAGGGTTAAATCATTTCCCTAATTAAAAGATGTTCCGATAGATGTATAAAAGGTACGCCCGTTTGTCAATCAAACAATTACCTTGGATTAAAAAAAAAAAACACTAAAAAAAGTCGAACTGGTAAAAATGCGATTCTAAAGCCCGATGGTGATATTTGTAGTGTGCTATCAACAAAGCTGTCATTAGAGAAAATCAATAAAGTGGTCCTTGAACATTAAAAAAAAAATCATGGATAATCTTATTGCCATGCAATGAAAATTTTATTCACGTCATTGTTGTCGTTGGATGTGATGAAAGAGAACCTCTGAAGGACAATAATGATTTACTGAACAAAACTAAATAATTCTTCAGTTCAACACTATTCAGATTCTGTGTTATGGATCGAATTTTCGTATGACGGCACGGTTGCCGTATGTGGTTAAATGTTTGACTGCTGCGTTTCGTGTCGCGGGTTTGATTCCCGCACGGAACAAATACATATTAGTACGACTTACAAATAGTTTTTCTGGGACTAGTTGTTTGTGTATGTGAGTTTATATGTTGTAAACGCACCCACGATACAGGAGAAATTCATAAAAAAAAAAAGAAATCATCATCAAGCGTCAACCATGTGACAAATAAATTTGAACAATAGAGTCTTTTAGACCACCAGAAACCATTGAACAAAAGGTTTCAATTTTGTTGATCGATCACCGATTTGACAACCTTAACAGATCCCATTGTCAAATACAAAAAAGCAATATGCACAAAATGTCAATATATAGGTAGGTACATTCTGGCATAAGGATCAAACAATAAACCATGTCTGTCTGAGATTCTCAGGCTTGGCTACTCAAAAGACCGTATTCAGTAATTGCTGATGCAAGTCCTGTTCATCTAGAGGCTGTACCTACTGATTCAGTACGTCGCCAAAGGCGCCGCATCATTTCCTTCGGAATGATAAACGTTAAAAACGTATTGTCAAATCGACTAAAGAACCATTTAAAAAAAAATTAACTTATCACAGACCATAACCTCTAGAGGTTAATAAAAATAAATAAAAGTAACAGCATACAAAAAAGTTTTGAACATGAACATCATATTAGCTAGATGTTCACACAAGCGACCCGTAGCATTATCCTTTAGAAGAATCATTATATCATTGAATAATGACCATGAATTTAAATAATCAAAGACGTTTTACAAAATAATGCTTGGGAGGTTTCAATAAACAGCTACAACTTAATAGAACATGAACTTTGACACATTATGGTGTCTTATTATATGTATATAAGAAGCAGCCCAAGAAGTTCACCGAGGCATTCTTAATATAAAGACTGGGTCAGGCACAAAGGTGCGAAAGTAATCTAGACACGCGGTAGCGTGTCGAGCCAAGTTCAAGTAACAGATGACGAGCAGCACCGTGTTATAAATTACTGCAGAGGCTATAAAACCTCTAAAACAGACTACTAAAATACTTACTAGACTAAAATACCTTAGTCTCAGGCCTAATTCCACAAGTAACCATTAAAAAATTTGACCGAATACTGATGTTGGTTTTCGGATCCGCTGTGTAGTGGGAATTATAATTTTATTATCATCGTATTGAAGACGATAAAAAGACATTAAAATGATGAAATCTACACAAATTAAACAAAAGGAAACTGAATGAACCGGCCTCTCAGACAACTATATAACCAAAAAAAAAAAAACAAAATCAGATTGCGCGGCGAAGTCAAGACTGGAAAGACCTTATTACTCAACAAGAAAATCTACTTCCAAACTTATCTAAGTTACGAGAGATCGCGAAACTAGATACAATAATCCAGAAGACAGACAGAAAAAAAGGGAGGTTAAATTAAACGAAGATAAGAAAAAACCTACATACATCGAATTAGAAATTGACGAAAAGCATAATAAGAACACTATAAATGAAAACAAATTGATTCAAGAATTTAATCACACACCGCATACAGTTACACAAATGCTCAAAGAAGCGATATAAATACAAGAAATGATGAAACTGGTAAAGAGTACAGACTGAACATCGTACACCAAAAGGTAGAGGGTCAATGAAAAGTTGTCGATCACGAAGCGTCTAATAAAGAAGAATTCAAATGTTAACGACTGTGTAAATATTGTAAACTTCATGCGAAATATTTATGTGAAACGCTCTCGATCACGAAGCGTCAGATAAAGAAGAATTCACATATTAACGATTGTATAAATATTGTAAGCTTCATGCGAAATATTTATGTACTATATTATACTCAAAGCACAATTATTTGTGAAACTTAATTTGTGAAACTTAATGAAATAATCTAAATGTTTAAAATGGTTATCATATCAGATAAAGAAGAACTAACGTAAAAGTTTAAAATTGTTATCGTATCAGATAAATAAGAACTAATCTAAATGTTTAAAATTGTTATCTTATCAGGTAAAGGAAGAACTATATCAGATAAATAATTTTAATTCATACTGTATAGGTACTGTTTAATGATTGTAGCTTAATGTGAAATATTGAACTGTACTTAAAACGTAATTATTTTCTAAATGTTTTAGTGGCTACTTTAAACTTAATGGATTGAAATTAAATGTCTAAAATTGTTATCTTACTTTATAAAGTAATTAACGTCTAAATGATAAATATTGTTAAACATCAATTAACATATAAAAAGGAAGAGATGTGATGTATATACAATTAAATGTGGCACACAGCTTAATGTAGCACCTCAAGGCATTCCCACTCTATCCCGAGTGGCGACTAGACGTGCCCCTTAAGCTGTGTGTACTTGCTGATAATTTGGTGGTTTTACTTCAGACCTCAAAGCCCCTATAAGTGATTATAGTGAACACCACAAGTACGTTTTTCTTTTTGGTATGTTGAAATATTATTGGTTAATCAAATTGTATACTTAGTTTTCCTTTGCCTTGTTCAGCTTCTTTTTTCTTTTTTTAATGATGACAAGCGACATCGCGGCTGGACCAGATTGAGATGGCTCAACATGAATCCAGCTCAAGCTGAGCTGGATTCCTTCAATTAGAACTAGTAGGTAACAGCTTTGTAGAGAAAAGAGAAAAAATGAAGTGGAAAGAGAGTAGAGAGATTTTTGCCCTACAATGGAATATCACAGGGTAATAAAAATGTAGCCAAAATTGTTCTCTAGCAAACCATTCTTCTTCTTCTTCTTCAGCCTATACAGGTCCACTGCTGGACAAAGGCCTCCCCAAAGCTTTCCACAATGACCGGTCTTGTGCTGCCCGCATCCATCGGCTTCTTGTGAACTTCACCACGTCATCCGTCCATCTTGTTGGGCTCCCTTCACTGCGTGTTCCGGTACGTGGCCGCCACTCCAGAACCTTACTGCCCCTGTGGCCATCGGTTCCAAGAGCAATCCATTGCTCTCAATATATTGAAGTATTTTTGTGATGTTATTAGATAGAGAACAAATTTTATTTTTCGTACAATTTTGTAAGCAGAAACACATTGTAAAAATTTAAATAATGGCATGAAATAATTTACACAAAGTAATTCGCCTGATCGAACTTACGATCTACGACTTTTAATTTGCGGCCGTGATGGAAATTAGGAAAACTACAAAAATACCAATCTATAGGTAAATTTGTATTACATTCTGTCATTTCCTACTAAATAAAACAGCAATAGATATTAAACATTCACGTAAACAATTTATTTACAACAGCAGTAAAACAATCATTACAACTGAGTAATTAAATCAGACGACGGCGGAACTCGTCAAAATTTACGATAACTCATAAATTGAATACAGGAATTTAGTGCCATCTTATAATTCAGAGAGGTAGTGGCTCATGAAATGTCCCCTACCAGGGGAGATGGTAGAACATGCATATTTATGTAGACTGGACTAGGAATATTAGAATAATCCTATAATGCTCTCGCTGTTCGGATAAACGCTTTTCCTCTATCTACAAGACCACACGGCACCAGTACGTGTTGTTAAACGTCGCAGGAATTAATATTAGAATAGATTGCCCATTCCCAAAAAAGTTTTGTAATTTAGCATGTTTAACATGTTTTTTTTAATAATTGTAAACTAGTGGTTGACAGCAATCCCACCCGATAGTAAACAGTGATGAAATCGTTGATGGTAAAGCGCGCTAGTTTGTTAAGGGCCTATTCATTCAAGAAAATTGGGTGAATAGGAAGGAAGACGGTAGTTGTGCGAGGTGATGCAATGTTGAACCCAACAACACTATCAACGATGCTGCGCTAGAGGGAGATTGATGTGGAGACCCTGCACGACTAAACTCCCGACACAACAGCATTTGACGCATCGTACTCGCCACACATCGCACAACACAACTGCTCAGACCCATCCTACGTACGGCTTCACCAGACATCATGCTGGAATACGACAAATCGCTTGGTGGCAAGACTTTATCTGTTGGGATGTAACTTCTGCCGGCAGCCGATGTTATGGCCTACCACCGAGAAAATACCATACGACGCGTGACTTTTGTCTGTTACTATAATATAGCATGAGAAAAGGAAGGAATCAGTAACGTAGTGGATGTTAGACGTCACCGCGCGACTAACATGTAGGTAATATACAAAATTAAAAAAAAAAAAACAAAATCAAAGCATTTATCCTTACTATAATTATAAATGGGAAAGTGAGTTTGTTACGCTTTCACGCCGTAACTACTGAACCGAATGCTTTGAAATTTTGCAGATGTAAGGTTACAAGTCCCGATTAAGTAATACGCTTTTTATCCGGAAAAATTGATATTCCAGGGAAATCTAAATAGCGCGATATAACCGAACCCCACTCGGGCGAATCCGCGGGCGGAAAGCTAGTTTCAAATAAACCAGGTACAGGCACTTTTGAATTATCAGAAGGTCGGTCAGTCAGTAAGACGAAGCTAGTCGCCCCTTCCAAAGAGTAGGTACCTATTGAGAAGAACGGGCAAGAAACTCTATGGACACTCTTTTTTTTTTTACAACATCCTGACAACAATCTTCGGGCAGTAATCCAACAGATAATACACTAGTTTGATCGGAAGATCCTCCCTTTTGTACGGTGTCTAAGCGAACTTTAGACACTGGCCTCGATTCTTTTGTTCACAAACTGCACTTGATTCAAATTCACTGCATCTTTTTAGTTAGTTTAATCCTGTCAAATTAGTCCGCGCCTGACGTAAATCGTTGTAAGTATTTCTAGTCGAAATGAATTTAATCGCTTCTAAAGTGACTATCTTAACTTGACAGGACTAAACTAAATCTTCTGTCCTTTTCTTTATGAGATAGTAAGAAAAAGGAACGCTACATCTTCTCGTCGTCCAAGATACCACAGTGTCTCAAGACTAAAGTCTTTGACCAGTGTGTGTTGCCAGTGATGACTTACGGAACTGAAACGTGGTCGCTCACAATGGGCCTCATACGAAGGCTCAGAGTCACACAAAGGGCAATGGAAAGAGCTATGCAAGGAGTTTCTCTGCGTGATCGAATCAGAAATGAGGAGATCCGCAGAAGAACCAAAGTCACCGACATAGCTCTGCGAGTCGCTAAACTTAAGTGGCAGTGGGCAGGGCACATTGCTCGTAGAACCGATGGCCGATGGGGCAGCAATGTTCTGGAGTGGCGGCCACGTAAGTACTGGAAGACGCAGCGTAGGTAGGCCCCCAACAAGATGGACCGATGACCTGGTGAAGGTCGCGGGAAGCCGATGGATGCGGGCAGCACAAGACCGGTCAGCGTGGAAAGCCTTGGGGGAGGCCTTTGTCCAGCAGTGGACATCTATAGGCTGAAGAAGAAGAAAAAGATGCTATAATCTTAAAATTAGTTACGATTGTGAACAAGGTATTCAGCACCACTGTCTTTTATACCTCTGTACAGATGACAGGATAGCAAGCTACTACAACCTGTCAGGTTTCTTTCTTAGATTTTATCTCTAAAGCGTTAAGAGGGGACTCTAGTGCCGAGGAATTTGGAAAATAGGTATTTGAAGAAACTATTGCCATCGCGCTGCTTCCAACCTCTCCCGGTAAAGTGCGAAAAGGACAGTTGCAGCTCAGGCTGATTTTCCCTACAAAAACGTTGACCAAAAGACGTTTCGTATTACGCTGTTTTCTTTTTGAAAACACGACAGATCTTAATTATATTTATATCAAAATTTAGAATAAATGTATAGCTGTGCTTCTATTAATTTCTTTTTTGTCAAAAACTTATCACGTTTGTCTAATAGTCATGTGAACATCACGGTAAAAATGGGTTATTTTTCGCGATTTTAAAGTACCTATCATATTTCTTTTAGTAATTAAGTTTCGGAAAAAATCAAATCATGGGGGCACGTATAATCATGGGGTAAAATTGTAAAAAAAATGCCCTAAAAGCATTATCCACGAAGAAAACAGCGGAATACGTTTGTATAGATAAAGCACCACTAGAGTTCCCTCTTAAGGCTCAAGGTTGATTGGGAATATTTGACAGTTTAGGGTAGCTTGACCTGCTGTCGTCCATACATTGAAAGAAATGATTTGAGTATTGAGTCAGCATAACATTTCATATAGTTAAATCTTTCTCACCACACCATCGGTGCTAAACACATAATTTTCAGTGATTCCTTGACCACTAGTATGGCTCTCAGGTTTCCGAATCGTATTTATGCGTCTGAGATCGCGCATCCACGTAACATAAATAACGGAGAATGGCACGATACTACAATTTATGCGCGCACCGCAACACTGCAGCGCGATCGGAAGCCCAACGAATTAACTGCACTTCTTATGTAAACTTGGCGTATGTAGTTTACATAAATAGTCTGTAAACTTGGGGGGTGTGTAAAATTTGTAGTTTAGTGTTAAAGTAGGGAGGTTTAGGATTGGAGTTTAAGAAGCAAGCTGTCTGAATTATACTATCATGACTTGGAAACGAATTAATGGGTTTTCAGCGGACTTTTCTAAAAATGGAGTAGAGAATTTTTAAAATCTATGAATACGGCCTGCATATTGCGCATGCATTCGCATATTCATAGCATTGCTTAGTTCAGACTGTTATTGGTGTAATTTGTGTAAATAAATACTTATTTCTAACAATAAAATTTGCTAGAAAATATGGTCAAATTGTAAATGTGCGTAGGCATGACTGAAGATCGATATTGAAAAAATTTCATCAACACTTTTTTTAATTTCTTAATCCCGATTTCCAATCCCGGCTGATGGTGGTGGTGGTGCGATCGTTGATGGTAAAGCGCGCTAGTTTATTAAGAGCCTATTCACTATAGCCTTGAAGACACTCACATTGTAGTGTGACGGAAACACCGCCGCTGGCAAATTGTTTCAGTCCCTCGATGTACGCTTAAAACAGTGAAGGGAATTATTGTGAGGAAACTGGCATATCGTACGGAGGACGGGTCTGAGCAGTTGTGTTGCGATGTGTGCCGGGTATGATCCGTCAAATGTTGTTGTGTCGGGAGTTTGGTCGTGGAGGGTCTCCACATCTCCCTCTGCCGCAGCATCGTTAATCGTGTTGTTGGGTTTAACGTTGCACCACCTCGCTCAACTGCCGTCTTCCTTTCTATTCTTTCTATTCACTCAGTTTTTTTAAGTGATTGGGCTTAATAAACTAGCGCGCTTTGCCATCAAAGATTGCATCACTGCTTACCATCAGGCGGGATTGTAGTCAGGCGCTAGTTTATAATTATTAAAAAAAAAAACCTAGAACTAAAATGTTCGGACATGTGACATCAACCAACCCTCGTAGTACGTTCTCCTCTCACCGAAAGGAGAAGAAGGATATTCTAGCGGTGAGAATATTCATAGTCTGATTATGTAAGTTTCTGTAAAAAAAGTTACATTGCTATCATCAATAACATTCATAGTCTGATTATATAAGTTTCTGCAAAAAAAGAGTTACATTACTATCCTTATAAAAATGTATTCGTTCAACGATCTATAATGAATCATTAAAACCACCCAAAAACTTTCCAACTAATTCTGCAAAGTTAAAAACCTTCCCCATCCATTTCTAATGCCCCCCTTCTTTGACAGTCCCATGACATTTCCCACACAATTTGGCATTACTTGGCCCAAGCGGGGCGCACCCCATACGGACATGAGTCTGCCTTCATTCACCCCCATCGTGCCGTCAATACTTAACGATACTTTCCGGTGTCTTCGCTTTCGATAAGACATCTTGATGTTTTACGAATAATGCCATTTCCGCTGTTCCGATTTCGTTGGCTTGCGTTTTGGGTAGCTGTTTGTTTGGAAATAGCACAGAATATCTTTATAAAAAGCTACAAGTTCTTTTTTTTAGATAAATGTTCTTTTGGACACATACTTAAAGAGGAATTGTTAGACAAGGACATGTTAGTACAACCAATGCCTTCGTTCTTTTCTTGTAAAATGTTATGTTGTATGTAATGTTATGTTGAAAAAATTAATAAAATAAAATAAATTAATAAATAATCTATACTAATATTATAAATGCGAAAGTAACTCTGTCTGTCTGTCTGTTACGCTTTCCCGCTTAAACCTCTCAACCGATTTTGGTGAAATTTGGCACAGACAATCTTTAGACCCTGAGAAAGGACATAGGCTACTTTTTATCCCGGAAAAATTGATATTCCCGAGGGAAATCAAAAAAGCGCGATATAAACGAATTCCATGCGGGCGAAGCCGCGAGCGGCAAGCTAGTAAATTAATAAATAATCTATACTAATAATATAAAAGCGAAAGTAACTCTGTCTGTCTGTCTGTTACGCTTTCCCGCTTATACATCTAAACCGATTTTGGTGAAATTTGGCACAGACAATCTTTAGACCCTGAGAAAGGACATAAGCTACTTTTTATCCCGGAAAAATTTATATTCCCGAGGGAAATGTAAAAAGCGCGATATAACCGAATTCCACGCGGGCGAAGCCGCGAGCGGAAAGCTAGTTAAATTAGAAAAAAGTAATGTTGTGTTGTAGGATGGTTCCTAAAACATAAACATTTTTAAGTTTATATTAGCGAGAGCATCTATTCTGTTAGCTATACTTATAGGTATATGTAAATACCCAGACACATGATTTCAACTTTATTGTACTTTGTAGCGTATTATTTGGCCCAAAGAATATACAGCGACTAGCTTCATTTTACTGACTGACCAATCTTCTGACAATTCAAAAGTGCCTGTAACGGGTTTACTTGAAATAAATGCTTTGATTTTGATTTTTTGATTTAAGCAAAAATACAGGCATAGCTTGCCCTATATAAAATCGTAATTATCTTTTAAAGGTTACAACGCCTAGCTTAATATAAATTACACAATTTTCTATGAAACTCATAATCAGCTTATGTTTTCATTAATTGCTTACTACTAGCTGTCATGGTCTACTCACAGAAAATATTCATCATCATCATCAGCCCCTACTCGTCCACTGCTGGACATAGGCCTCCTTCATAGCACGCAGACATGGCTCAAAAGCGAAATGGATCTATAGTTCTTCAGTAAGGTTTTGTCACCTTTCTTGAAAAACAGAACCACTACGCTCCTGTTCCATGCCTTAGGAGTTCTCCCCGAAAAGAGAGCAGAATTAAATATACGCTGAAGCTCTTTTAGCACAGGCGTACCTGCAGCTGTGCGCAATTGCAATACGTTCTGTGCACAGAACATATTGCAATTAATATATTTTTAAAAGAGAACTTTTTTAGAAACATACAATATTTTCTATAGAAATCTTTTTGCACAACCAAACCCATTTTGAAAGTTGCTTCTTAAGAACCTATTTACTCTACTCAGGTATTTGTTTACGTAAATTGTGTATATAGTGTATATGCAGGTATATACATCTATTTACATATTTGTTTTTACGGTAACATGTAAATTGTGTCTGTCAAACAAATTGATGCGCGTCACGATGAAAGAGACGCGCTAAAAGGTTGTCGCTCTCGGAAATGGGTGATCGGAGCCGAGAGAGAGCGTATAAACACGTAGACAAAAATGTTGGTACGGATTTTGTTTATGTTTATGTTAGAGATTGATACATACAATAGCTTCAATATACTGTAAATGTATTTGTGTATTTATAGTTATTTTGACACGACTACTTGCTTTGTGAAGTATTATTTATTGACTAGTATTGCAGAAATTCCACTAACTTATCATAAAATATGTAGTTAAAAATGAATGGATTCTGAAATTGAAACAAACGAAAATGTAATGTTGAAAAAAGAGCTTAGGAAATTAGAAGAAAATTTATTAAACAATATAATATTCCGAGACATTTGACATCAGTTGTGTAGTTTATTAAATATACCTTTAGATACTTAGATTTGCTTCTATATTGCTCTCCAGTGTATGAATTTAATTAATGTGATTATCATTACGGCATAGCCCGAAGAATTGCAACACTTAACTGGCAGTGGGCCGGGTACATTGCCCGTAGGACCGATTCCCGATGGGGCCGACGGGTTTTCGAGTGGCTACTATGCACCGGAAGACGTAGCTTGGGTAGACCCCCGACAAGGTGGACCGACGACCTAGTGAAGGTTGCGGGAAACGGCTGGATGCGGCAGGTGCAGGACCGGTCGTCGTGGAGATGCTTGGGGGCGTCCTATTTCTTTCGGCTGAAGTGTTGATGAGTATAATGTATACAATGTGGGTGATTTTCTTCTTCTTTTCCTAACAGTTTTAAGGATGGTCTGACAGTTAGAACAGGTACTTTATGCGGCCTACTGAAATGCCCTTTCTTTGGTATTCTTCGTCAAGTCGTTAAGCTCCTTAAGTTCAGGGTCGAGCTACACGATTACTAATAAATGTTTGCAATGACTGAATAAGTTGTGCGGTAGATCCTATGGAGGCCTATCTCCGCAGTGGACGTCTTTCGCCGGAAATGATGATGATTTTGATGAGGCTTACATTGGCAGTTATCTGATGTAGGGTTACTTAGGTTACTCTGCTATGTACAGTCAAGACCAAAAGTCGAGTTGCAATCTCACAAAACTATGGCCAAGCAATACTAGTTGTAGTTACGACCTTCTTCTATAATAAAGTTTGATACACACTCATACACTTGCTGCCCGCTTATGATTGTTAGGTACTACTTACTAATTTCAACGTCTACAGTAAGTGTTTCAATGGCCTAACGGTTTTCGCCTTGATAGGCGTTCAAGGTGGTTCGAGTTCAAATCTAATAACTTACAAAAATATTTTTTAAATGTTTATTGGTGAGTTATGAATGCTGACAACAAAAATATCTAAAAATACCGATCTGCAACTTAAAGATGATACTTTCTTTTAAGATTTTTTCTATATTAGAGTCATTATAAAAAGATGACGGTAGACTTAAAAGAATCTGAATCACTACTTCACAAAAAATATTCCGCTACCTACAATAACTATTATTAGCTACAGTAACTCAAATAATATTACTTAGCTGTTGTTGGTTGGTGAACATATAGTTACCAGTTTGTGTTATTAGTTTTACTTTTTAATCAATATGCAGGCATATGCAGCAATATATCTCAAATATCATATGAAACCGGCTTTTGTGTAAGTTGTTTTTATTATTATTTATGTAAGGTGCAAACCAATCGCTTGTAGCAAGTGTGTAATAAAATTGTTATTGTTTTAGAGAAATACTGTAAGCCGTTGGAGGTCAAGGTCAAGAGGTTGGAGGACGAAGGTAGCTGTCGAGACAAGTGAAACGAAACGACAATATTTACCGTTGAATAAACTTTTAAATCGTGCGAAGAAGATAGGTTGCATTTGTGGTTTAAAAATAAATTGGCGAGGCTGGTGGAGTCTTATCGAGCTAAACAAAAAAAAACTATTTATAACAAAAACAGTGCAGAAGTGTCCTACAGAGTGTTTTAAATATATACCAATAAATATCTTAATAACGGACTCTAAACCATCTCTAAAGTAATTTAGCTAAGTGACAGTAATATGTTCGGTTGGCTTAATGGCTAACAGATGTCGCCTTTTGCAATTTCAATACAAATTACTTTTGGTAAATTATGAAAACAATAATTTCGGAATTCGATAAGAAATAAGTTCTTTTACTTTTGAACTAAGAAAGCGCTTGAAGATTATAATCTCATGCCATCAAACTCCGAAAAAAGTCACTAGTACCATGCTATACACGCAAAAAAAATTATAAATGTAATAAGCACTATTATGTGTTCTAAGTATAGATTATTTTATGATTGCAATAATATTCAGGTTAAGCTTCAATCCTCTTTTCTTTAAGAAAATGAATAATTAAGCTATAACCTCTTTAATCATAATATACGTATAATATTATAATTTTCATATCTAACAACCAAAAATGTTTTTTGTATTTTTTACCATAACAATATCATAAGTTTGTCAAGGATTACTTTTATATAAAATATTACAATGCTGCCGTTTCAACGTTTGTTTCATTTGTTAGTATAAGTATATCTATACCGAATAATATATAACTTTATAATATATTGCATTATAATATGCTTATTGTTTTATTTTTATATATTTTTTATTATATTACCCCTATAGTAAACTAAAACATATAATAAAACCCTTTTTTGGGATAAATATTCAATAAATTTTCCTATTTGTTTAAATATTATTTGCAAACATTTTTACTTTAAAATACAAATCAATTATCATAATTTTAAATTATATGAAACAACAAAAAGAGTTGCCTATAATAAGGATCGAACCCACAATCGCTCGCTTTTGATAGCACCATTGTTAAGTGCGGCCGCTATCTCAACTTCAAATGAAGTAACGAAATTTTGCATTACTTTAAAGAAAGACGAAGACTGCGATAAAAAAATAATGCGGTAGTGTGCGTGGCGGGTTTAGCGCAGGCGACAGTAGTCTTTAAGGTGGGAATGGACTTCTACAGCTGATAGTACTTTTATCTTGAAGTTCCTACGGTATCGGAACTTACACGGGTGGAACCGCGGGGCGAAGCTAGATTTTACCATAAATTTGAGCCAAATAAAAAAAGAATGCAACGGTAGCCTAGTGGTATCAGCTGTGATTTATAAGTAGCAGGTCGTAGGTTCGAACTTATCAGGCGCTTTACTTTGTGTAAATTATTTCATCACCGCAGCTCTCAGAACCGTGAAGGTGATCTTGAGAAAACCGTTATTTGCTAGAGCAAAACACTTCGAAAACATGTGACTTCTATCAACTCGTACTGGGCTTGTGTGGTAGATTACAGCCCACTCCCTCTCACTGAGAGGACGTCCGAGTTCCAAGAGTGGTAACGTTATAGGCTGATTATGTTAAGTTGTGTAATAGAAAAGTCCGTAACCACAATAAATAAAACTGCTACAATCACATCATTCTCAAACCAACAATGCTATAGCAACCACTTTATAAAAAATCTTCAGAGCGCATTGTTTTCTAAGAAAACGTATTATCTGCTTACAAATAGCTTGAAGCTCTTGCGAACCGAGGGCTGCTCGTGATATTTCATTTTTCATATCTCCAGTGATGTTTTTGTACCGCGAGAAAAGTGCAAATGACGCTTACCAAGATTTCCGGGAAAGCAGGTCGTGGTGACACTGCGACGGTAACAATGAAAGGAGTTCGTGTAGACTGGCGGTTTTAAGAAAGAATAAAAATACTATGTAAAGAATAGTTTTTTTAGAGGTATGGGGAATATCATCATCATTTCAGCCGAAAGACGCATACTGCTGGACATAGGCCTCTTCACATTCGTGCACCTCCCGCACCCAGCGGTTCCCACTTTGTCGGTGGCCTATTCACGCTGCGTCTTCCGGTGCATGGTTGCCACTCGAGAACCCGTCGGCCCCATCAAGCACCGGTCCTACGGACATTGTGCCCGGTCCACTGCCACTTAAGTGTTGCAATTCTTCGGGCTATGTCGGTTACTCTCGTTCTTCTGTAGATCTCATTTCTAATTTGATCACGCAGTGAAACCTGAAGCATAGGTCTTGAACTTTCTTATAAAGCCAAGTTTGGAAGAACAACCTGTGTTTGTTACATCAATAATTATTGACCGATGCTATGTATGAACCGATTTAATAATGTTGTTAGACGAAGGAGACTAGTCTCCACGACACAGGGAATCCTAATGTGGAGGCTAGTGCTAATTAAATATTGTAACGTTTTTCTAAACAATAAAGTTTTTATTTATTTATTTATCTTCCATAGAAAAGGGAGGATCCTTCAACCAGACGGGTGTTGTATCTGGCGGGCACTTGCCCGATGGTTGATAGAAACTCTGCTTGCAAGATGCAAGACATGTGTACCGACAGTATGATACATTGTTCTCATGTGGCGTTTTTATACACCACTAAAGTTTTGATGTTTCTTATGACAGTTGATTTCATGGTGTTAGCTAAGTTGTGATTCATATTGTATACATGAATATGAATGTTTGCACTGGTCTGGTCGTGCCTCGGAAACCACCTTAAGCCGTTAGTCCCGGTTGCCATACGAAGATATAATGGCAGTCGTTACCGGTTGGTGGAGCCCTCAAAAGTCCAACAATTGGTCCTACTGCAATGCTTCGATATCGCCTTATTGTTGTGGAGGTCAGACGGCAGTCGCTTCACGGAAAATATCGAAGTTAAGCCAAAATCAGCAGTTGGACTGGTAAAAGCGGACCCCAGACTCCAAAGCTGAAAAAGCTTCGGATGCGACTGGGATTAACGCTGAGATGATAATGATGATGATGAGCTATGTTACGATAATCCATCCCTATAAAGTGCGTATATTTATATGTCTGTCTGTATGTATGTGCCCGAAGTTGCTCAAAACCCTCACCACTATAGATAATCATATAGATCTGGATGCGCTGAGTTCAAAAAACGCGCGCGCGCGCAAAAGGCGCGGAATCTCGGTCCTATTATATAATATTAAAATTTGTTGATTGATTTTTTCTAATCATGTTAGTGGAACGCAACAATGTATCGTATTCACAAAATAACCCATAAGTAATCATTTATAATTCCAGTCAGCAGCGTTTGTCGCGCCCGTCTGTCGCCTCACAAAGGCTGAAGGGGAATGTTAACAGCATTTGCTTCCAGATTAAGCTATTCACGGACCGACCTTATTGTCTAATTGTCGTATTGTTTGGAGACCTCTTGGGGGAACAGTTCTCGCGATAGCTTAGGTACTCGGTTATCTTCTCGCAAAGCATTTAGTTCATTTAATTATGGTGAGAGCAAACGTCTGGATGACTTCGTTAAAATGTTTGAGGTTATTAAATTAAGAGGTTTTAGTTGTTAGGTATATTTCTCTTAGCTGGTTCTTATATTAAAAACTTTATTACTATAGTACTTAGGTACTTAAAATTGGAAAACTTTTTCAACTATTCCAAACTGAAAGTATCGCTTTTCATATCTGTCTCCAAAATGAACTTTGATTTTATTTGTGAAAGTGGGTTTATGCACACAATTGTAACTTTATTTACAATGCCCCATACGAACAACGCGACATACTGACGTCACGCAAAAATTCTGCATCGCGCAAGTAGAGTTTACTGTGCAACAAGCATAAATATAAACACCTGACATTAATCGTCGAGCACTTGACCGCTAGGCATAAGACACGTCATATTTTTTTTAGTTATTCAAGTTTAGCGTTTCCTCGCTAACTATTTTAGGAAGACAGACTGAAGCAAACTTAGAGGGTTCTTCTTTCAAGCCCAGACCTAATCTTGTGACCATGTCGATTGGTGTCCGAAATGGTCTTTTAACGGAAGAACCGGGCTCATTACAGTTTTTTTTTTCATAAGTTTTACCCCACACTACGAATTACTCCTGTATCATGGGTGCGTTAACAAACATTTAATCTCACACACACAACCAGCCAGACACGAAACAACTACCTGTAGGCCATACAAATATTTGTTCCGTGCGGGGATCTAACCCGCGACACGTAGGGCAGTATTCGATCACTCAACCACTGCACCAACCGTGTCGTCAAAGATAGGTACATAAGTCATCCTACGAAGTCATTATGTTTTTTACTTTTATTGAACGCGTACCATTTTATCATAACCCAAAAATATTATTCGCTTTTCTTTATCACGGAGCATAAAAGAAAAACTCCCATTGTTTTTCTGATAAAATAGAAGTTGATCGAGCAAACTCTTTGATAAATGAAAGCCTTCATGTATTATCACTGTTTTTCCTTCATTACATCGTCATTAATCTTAGTATATCCTCTCTATGGGATGTATCGACTTGGAGAGGTAAGAGACATCCCTTCTCGCGTTCCAGCCATTTCACCGGCAATCTGAGCGGCGATGACGCGGCTCTTCCGCGCTCTATGAAGCACGGTTGAGGTACGGGCTCACTGACAACGGTTTCACGTTTTCTCTTAATAGGACTGCATGACTGATTTTAAGATAATTAGGTAGTCACGATATATGTCGTGGTGGCCTAGTGGTTAAACTAGCCTCTCAAGTATGAGTAAAAAAGTTATATGTACTTTCTAAGTATATCTTGGACACCAATGACTGAGGGTGAAGGAAAACATCTTGAGGAAACCAGGACTTTAAGTCTGAAATCGACAACCCGCATTGAGCAAGCGTAGTGATTAAGCTCAATCCTTCGTTGTATGAGAGGAGACCTGTGCCCAGCAGTGGGACAAAAAAAAGGTTGATGATGATGAGGTAGTCATGCGAGATGGTGGAACCAGCTTGACTAATACCATAGATAGAAAGAAAGAAAGAAAAACGTTTGTTTGCGGCAAACATGACGCAAAAGTCTACAAGAACACAAAAAATAAGAAATAGTTGAGTGAACGTGATGCGTCACATTCAAGTAAAACGGCTGTCGCTCAGCATTATGCGGCGACCCTATGCAAAACAGAGCCTAGCGCGAGCTTTCAGCGACAGCCGGCGCGACGCCGACGTGAAGACGTCACCCGATGCAGCAAGTGACACCAAAACGGTAGTACAATAAAAATGTAATAAAAATAAAAACAAAAAAAAAATGGTGAGAGAACAGTTTGAACAAGCAGAAACAGGAATAAAAATAAGATATACAAAAACTACGAGAATATCATCCTCAAAAGTGACCTACATATAGTATATGTTTATAGGTTCGTGCCGATACTCGCAAATGTAATACATAATTGTGTGGAAAAAGCAGAGTGATGCAGGATAGGTGGATACAGGCGAGTTAGATTAGAATTGTATTGAATCCGGTGGGATGTTTATTGATTTTTTCATTCATGTTGTTTTTCAGGTCAGTTCGCGTTCAAAATTACTTCTCTGAAATATCACTGGCAGTCGGTGACCAATGGACCGACTTTCGTGTAGTTGGTCTGGTCTTTTAACAACGACAGTATATTCTTTCTGTTGTGACGCTGAGCGCATAAGTCGTCGTAAGCATAGTGATTAATTACCTAAGTTTAACTATTGACTATTTAGTCAATAGTTAAACTCCCACACCCACCCCCCCACCCCACCCTATTTCAGACGTCATTATTCTTGACTTTGGTAAAATCAACCCTTGATTTTATGGAAACCATTGAGTATTGCTGTTTAAATAGCATAAAATGTGTATGCTATGATAACTATTGCTATTGGGTTATATTGATGCATGTGCCTGATATTGTCTGCTATATTGTTATTTCTTGTTATTTATTTATGATAATTTTACATAGTATTTACAATATACATTAGTAGGTATGTATATTTGTACGCCTCTTGGCAAAACATAGCAGATGTATAATATTTATCTGTAACACCTCACACTTTAATCAATGTTTACAAATAAAGATTCTGATTCTGATGATATTCCCGCGTAAACATTTAAAATCGCTGGGCACTCCGCTCCGCTGATCGTTAACTCCAGCACCCCACCTCAGAGCTAACGAGCAAAAACCTCGGCATACTCAGCGGTCCGAATTACCCTGATTCTGGGTAATTACAAAGTACCAACCCTATCCTGAACACTATGTCACGGTGACGTCATTAGGGTAAGCAGAATTGTTGCAAAAGGGCCGTGATTAAAAGGCTGTCTACAAAGGCTGAATCGGTAATTATCATTGCTTTTAAAGACACTTAATTACTTAAAGCTGTGGAATATGCTAATTTTGTTTTGGCGTGCGAAGTTGTGGGTTGAGCGGTGGCGAAGTTACGAGTTCTTAAATCACTTGTGTGGCAACATTGCCACGTATGTGGAGAAAGTACCCTTTTCTTCACTAAACTTTAATGATTTGTGGTGTAGATCAACATGTGCTTCTACTTTGGTGTGTATTGAAATTGGTAAATGCATTTAACTGTCCCAAAAAATAATTTATTGGGAACGTCGATAGGCCAATACGTTAATATCATCATCAACCTTTTTTTTATCGTCCCACTGCTGGGCACAGACCTCCTTTCAGAGAGAAGGATGGAGCGTAATCACTACGCTTGCTCAATGTGGGTACGCGATTTCAGACTTAAAGTCCAGGTTTCCTCAAGATGTTTTCCTTCACCTTTTTATCAGTCATTGGCGTCCAAGATATACTAAAAATTACATATAACTTTGAAAAGTTACATTGGTACTTGCAGCTTACTTAGACCAACAGCAAGATGCAACAGCAGAATGTAAGATGGTCACCTATCCACAGACTAACCGCGGCAAGCGTAGCTTAACCGGACCTAGGGACCCCCTAGGTCCGGTTAAGCTGGACAAAGCCCTCCCCCAAGGCTTTCCACGATGACCAGTCTTGTCCTGCCCGCATCCATCAACTTCCGGCGACCTTCACCAGGCCATCGGTCCACCTTGTTGGAGGCCTCTCTACGCTGTGTCTTCCGGTACGTGGCTGCTACTCCAGAACCTTACTGCCCCATCGGCCATCGGTTCTACGAGCAATGTGCCCTGCCCACTGCCACTTAATTTTCGAGACTCGAAGAGCTATGTCGGTGACCTTGGTTCTTCTGCGTGCATGCCACGACCAAACTCCCGACACAACAACATTTGGCGCATCGTACCCGGCACACATCGCAACACAACTGCTCAGACCCGTCCTCGGTACGGGAAACTGTAATCGTAGGTCTATTTCATATTTTTCTTTCGGAGGGTTAGTGCTACGAAGGAGTATCGTATTACTTAATAGCTACATAAGTTGTGAAAGTCAGATAAAATACCTTGTAAAACATTGTAATTGAGCTGCATCAGGTTAGACTGAAAGTCGACCAAAACAGCGGTTGCGAGAATTTAAAAATGACTATTTATAATACAGTATCATATATATCATGTATATTTCAATTTGTTAACAACTCTCAAGGACTCCACGGTACATATTCGACCTAGTGTGGAGTCCATAAGTTAAAATATAAGAATTATGTTTCCCTAACATTAATTTTAGAAGTAATTTGTATTTAGTTATGAGGAAATGTAAAAACACTATTTGGTTAATAAACGAGTTATTATTTATTTTTTTCAGCCACTGTCGTCAATTGACATTTTGTTATAATATCGGCTTCAGGATCCTCGACAGTCATGAAAACGACATCAAAGAGGTAAATAAAAAAAAATTGGAGCTGCCATCTTGAATTTTTATTTTCCCCTTCTTGGCTTCTGTACCCTTGGAAATCATGTAAACTATCTCTCTCTGTATTGATTTATTGCTGTTTGATATATGAATCTGGCGTATTATGTGTATCTTCTTCTTCTTCATCATCATCAGCCCATTTACGTCCCCACTGCAAGGGCACGGGCCTCTACCAATAACAAGTACGGTAAATGCCATACTCACCACGCTATGTGTATCTTAATCTGTGCTAATCGCCATATATTATTTCTCCAAGGGTCTGAAACCGTTTTCTGCCTTTTTCTCTCTTTCTTTCGAACCAATCTGAACGTCCGACCCACCAATCGACAGATATTCGTCCCTGGTACCATGGAATACTATTTTCAAATTATTAGTATAGTGCGAATTTTTCGCACGGGTCAGCTAGTTAAATATATTATGTATTTCCTTTTTCTTTCTCTATGTTTTTCTATAACATGAATGAAAATTCGCCCATAGTTTTATCATTACGTACATAACGATTTCTCCCATTTTATTCCTACTACAAGCTCCGTAAATAGCGTTCCAACAACGAAATAAATAACACAGAGTCCAAGATAAAAACAGACGAATAACATTTCAACCATAATACTTTACCAATCTTCCGTAATCCAGAAGCAGCTTTCCAAAAGTATGCACATGCATTTAATCAGCAACCGACCAGACGGCGTTATCTCTCCGGCATCGCGCCCAATTACTGCACCCTGCCCGCCCCCTAGCGGCGAGGGGTGAAGATACCATCGAGATAAACAGCGGGCGCGCTGTATGTCGGATTTATTATTTCTGCTAATTGACAATCTGCCAATGTATTGGAGTTTAAAATACAGTTTTTATTTACGGTTGGAAAGTTGTTACAAAGGGATATGTATACTTTCCATAGTGACTAAGTCTGAAAGACAGTTTTACTAAGGAAAAGTCGGTGTCATTGGGTCCCGGATTAGCTTTTTAGAACATAACATAACATAATCAGCCTATAATGTTCTCACTCATGGTGCTATCCTGGTGAAAGGGAGTGGACCATAATTTACCATGTGGTGGGCCCAGTGAGGGTTGACTCCAGGACATGCCGGTTTCTTCACGATAATTTTCTTTACCGTTTTGGGAGCAGCAGTGATGAATAATTTAAACAAAGTAAAACACGGGGTGGGGTTCGAACCTACGACCTATAACTTGAAAGTCGCGGTTACCGCTAGGCTACCGCTGCTCACAACAAACAAATTTTAAAATACGTTACATGTTTAGTTCTGGATGTCATTTGTAAAGGGATCATTAACAGTCATTACGGGAAGTCAGACACTCGAAATTAAGGTCTCATCAAGCGGTGTCGTTATACCAGTAGCCTTGGAGGTCAGAGGTTGACGCTCCTTCAAGACACTAGTAATCAGCTGCGTACGGTTGGGCTGGAACCCATCCCAAAAATAGTTGAAAAGTTAATGATATGAATTATTAATATCTACTTTACTGATGAGTTAATTACCAATTAATTTCACCATACAACACTGAAATCCGCGAGATATTGCGAAAAAACCGTAGTTTTTCATCGCAAGAAAAACGTACAAAGGGCATAATAATATGTTTACAACTGCATGACTTATTCCCATTTACATAAGTACCTATATGATAGTACACGAGTCAACTTCGGGTTGTGGAGGTCAGACGGCAGTCGCTTCACGGTAAATATCGAAGTTAAGCCAATATCAGCAGTTAGACTGGTAAAGCGGACCCTAGACTCCAAAGCTGAAAAGCTACGGATGCGACTGGGATTAACGGTGAGATGATGATGAGTAAAAATACTTAAATACTGTAGAAGTAGGAAGGTAGGTTCTATACAGAGCGTGGAGACAGTCAGACGTCAGCAAACCTTCCCAATCAATCCCCCTTAAACTTTGGCACGGTACCTAAGTACTTTATTATTGATTTTTTTATTAAGCTAGCAATGACGTAGCAACTGATCCACTTCTCTGCGTCAATCTCCCCCAATTACGTGTAACACTAACTCAAATATTGCTAGCGATAATCCCGACACGAGCCGTCTTAATACCTTGAGTCTTTAAATAAGCCAGACAAATGAGGTTAAGCACGTAAAGAATTAGTGGAACCCCTATGATAATTGGTGTACCAACCCCTGGTACAGGGGTGCGAAAGTGCATGTTCTCTGCCTATTACGATAGTTTTGCATTAAGTGCATGTAAGTGCGTGATCATTATAGGTGCGTGTTTTTAAATTAAGTTTTTTTTGTCTACATTTTCATTTTTTGTTCAAAATTGCAAGAGGCTCATACTTTCAAATTAAATTCACAATTATTGTAATATTATTTTAGCCACAATCATATTAGTAACTACCTAGTAAAAATTGGTTTTATTTATCAAATTGAGATGTCAAATGCGAGTGTTTTACACGGGAATTGCTCCTCAAAATATACCTGATTTGTGCAAAGTACAGTTTAAATATTGTGTGGATTAAAAACCTCGCTTTCTATCATTGCAATAGAGATTTTGTAGGTAGTCGTATTCTTTAAAGAACGAATGAAAATAATCTTGAACCAAGCCTGGAAACACAGGCCGGGCCCATTGCCCGTAGGACCGATGCCCGACAGGGCCGACGGGTTCTCGAGTGGCGACCATGCACCGGAAGATGCAGCGTTGGTTAGCCCCCGACAAGGTAGACCGACGACTTGGTGAAGGTCGCGGGAAATCGCTGGATGCGGGAGGCACATGACCGGTTGTCGTGGAATTCCTTCGGGGAGGCCTATGTCCAGCAGTAGACGTCTTTCGGTTGAAATTATGATAATCATGATGAAGCCGGGTACGATGCGCCAAATGTTATTGTGTCGGGAATTTGATCTTGGAGGGTCTCCAGATTAATCTCCCTTTGGCGCAGCATCGTGTGTCGTGTTGTTGGGTTTAATATTGCATCACTTCGCTCAACTGCTGTCTTTCTTGCTACTCACTAAGAGTTTTGAGTGAATAGGCTTAATAAACTTCCGCGCTTTACCATCAACGATTGCATCACTGCTTACCATCAGGCAGTCCCCATATAGTAGTTATAAAAAAAGATCTGCGGAACAAAGAATAATAATAAAATAACGGAAAATGGAATATTAGTACAATGAAAAACATAAGCACATGAGCGTTCTATGCGTATTGGTAAAGTTATCAATATCCCATATAAAAATAAAACGTGTACCTAACATGATACGTCCAATATTCAGATAATAAACCTATACAATGTTATCTTAGTCGCCCCAATTCGCGAATACGTCGCGTCCAGCCCATTAGACATTCTTACATTCAGCCTATTGCACTAACTTAGACACACAACTGTCAAACATCAAACCTTTCCATCTTCAACCTTAAATTCGAACACATAGAGATGTGTGTGAAAATTTAGGGAGGTAAAATTATGTTGGGTTTTTCTCGTATCGTATGACATTGACCGTTGTCGAGGGTAAGGATGAGTCATCGACAAAATAAGGGAAAAGTTGTGGACATTCAGAAGGTTTCTTCCAGACAAAGATATAAATGTTAATAGGTGACGTAGCTTTATTGTTATAACCCTGTGATGACTGTCTCGAACGGCCTTTTGTGTCTGTAGTTTATGAGGCGAATTATATAAGGGAATATTGGAGAAAGATGCCTTTAGCGTCGTTATGTCGGAATGTTCGGCTATGTATTATTTCAGACCAAAATATAATCAGCAATTCCGGTAATTTGAAGAACGTTCACAGACTGATCCCAGTCTTAAACAGTCAAAAATACCTTTGAATTCCCTACATTTTTGATAACTTTTTGACATTGATTTTGATTGAGATTACATTGTGTTACATTGTTGAATCAGCTTTTAGATATACATAGTCTATTCTTAACTCGTTTGTAAGGTCAGCCAGAACTTTTCACGAAGTGCCCCTCTACCTCTGCGCCCTCGTGTCGGACTACCTCTGCGAGAGGAAGGTCCTATACGAGGACACAGAGGGTCGCGTCCAGTCGTGGACCATGAAGGTAGGAGTTCCCCAGGGATCAGTGCTTGGTCCCCTGCTCTGGAACCTGGGGTACAACTGGGTTCTGTGTGGCGCGCTCTTGCCGCGAATGGATGTGGTCTGTTTCGCGGACGACACTATGGTCGCGGTGAGGGCGCGCGAGTGGGAGGAGGCGGTCCACCTCGCGTCGGTCGGCACCTCTCTGGTCGTCCGACGCATCCGCCTCCTGGGGCTGGAAGTGGCCCTCGAGAAAACGAGGGACATGGCATTCCACGCCCCGCGACGCAGTACCCTACCGGGGCTCCGTATCCGGGTGGAGGGGGTCCAGGTTCCCGTCGAGGTGCACATCAAGTACCTCGGCCTGATCCTGGATCCCCGTTGGGATTTTGAGGAGCACTTTAGGCTCCTCGCCCCGCGGCTGTGTTCTGTCGCAGCCGCCCTCGGACGGCTCCTCCCCAATCTGGGGGGGGGGGGCCGAATTCGGCGTGCCGTCGGCTGTACCATGGGGTGGTGCGGTCGATGGCACTCTACGGAGCCCCGGTGTGGGCGGAGTGCCTTTCCCGGCGCACAGTGACCCTGCTGTGGAAGCCGCAGAGGGTCATCGCGACACGGACCGTGCGGGCGTACCGCACGGTCAGCCATGGGGCTGCCTGCGTGCTCGCGGGCACGCCCCCGTGGGAGGTCGATGCCCTGGTTCTGTTCCAGGTGCATCGACACCGTGTCGCGGCCCGGGAACGGGGGGAACGACCTGCCTTCGAGGAGTTAAGGCGAGTCCGAATAGCGGCTCAGGGGGAGGCCCTGAGTCGGTGGAGGGAGGCACTCCGCACACCAGCTGCCGGCCACCGGACGATTGGAGCGATTCGTCCGGTGTTGGAGGGATGGGTTGGGCGCCGGCATGGCAGCCTCACCTACCGCTTGGTGCAGGTACTGACCGGACATGGGTGCTTCGGTCACTACCTGCACCGTGTCGCCCGTCGGGAGGAGTTGCCGCGGTGTCACCACTGCGACTCTCTCGACGACACGGCTGAGCACACCTTGGTGGAGTGCCCGGCCTGGCGAAACGAGCACCGCGACCTCGTTGTGGCGCTAGGAGGCGGAAGCCTCTCCCTGGCAACCATGGTGCGAGCCATGGTTGAAAGAGAGAGTGCATGGGAGGCTGCCGCCTCCTTCTGCGAGACCGTCCTCTTGCAGAAGGAGGCAGCGGAGAGGGAGCGGGAAGAGAATGCTCTTGCCGCTCCCCTCCGGCGTAGACGAGCGGGGCGAAGAAGGCGGGGGACGAACCCCCGTCTCCTTTAGCCCCCGAGTGTAACCAGCGTGTGGTGACCAGCGTGTGTGGGTAGCTCCCGCACGCGCATTGCACTGGTCACCACGTCTGGGGATTATACGTTCCCGGGTAATCCTCCCTAGACGCGGAAACCGGCCTAAATTAGGCCGGTAAGCCCTGATGAGACTGGCCCGGAGTCAGATCTTCGGGCCGAGCCCGGGTCACTGGCCGGGCGAGTCCCACACACGCCTGTCGCCTAGCTAGCGGCGGGTACGGGGCGTAACGCATTTTCACTCGTAAAAAAAAAAAAAAAACGTCTGCCAGAACTTGATTTGAAGATAACAAGGGACAGTGCAGCATTATAGAAAACCGGCGGCATTCGATTACTGGACTGGCGCTAGGTAAAGTTAAGTTAGGGCAGAAGATAGTTTCACATCAGACAGATTTAATAACTTAAGGTGATAAAGTAGATTCAATAATTTAACTCGATCTATTGCTCGTCATAGCTGAACTCTTTCGGGTATCGTCGTCGAAGTAGAGTGAGGGGAGTCCCATGGTATGCTAGCCGATACGCGGTCTCCATTCCAGGGCCTATAGCCAATTTAACATCGCTTCGTAGCGAAGCGAAATCGAATACTAAACCAACCAATGGCGGGAACGATTGACCACGCGACGCGATAAATCACGCGGTCAATCGTTCCTGGCGTTGGTTGGTTTGGTATTCGATTTCGCTTCGGTACGAAACGATGTTACCTTGCCTAAAGGCCCAGGACCTCATCAGCTTCACCCGCTACCAGCCCTCCGACAAATTTGAAGCAGTTTAATGGAAAACTACGAAATTTGAGGAATTAAATTACTCACTATCTTACCTATCATAGGTATGGTATTATATAGGTTGCCTGGAAGAGATTGCATTAGCGATAAGGCCGCCCATCGTATAGTTTCTAGTGTTGAATAGATTTTTAACCAGTGTATGTTTTAGGTGTACAATAGAGTATAAATAAATAAGTACGACAATATGGCAATGGAAACAGTAAATCAAGTTAAAAATCCTTTTTTTTGTGGATGGGAAAATAATTAAATGACAACTCCCGCTCTGCGTGGAGCAGAATTAACCCGCAACCCTGGCTCAGACATCGGTCTTCGTGGATCGACACTATTTGCTGACATCTCTTTTAGGCGCGCGTGAAACACAACGCGCCGTCCCGGGCTTGGTTATTACCGGGCGGCAAGCTGTCCGCTTCGATGTTGTCTCTCGACCAGGACTTCTCCTGCGGCGGCTAGAGAAATGAGTGCGCTGAGATACCCGCTCCGACGAGCTCCACTTCCTCCTTTGCCAGCATGACTGCTTCGCAGAATGAGGTGACGACTTGTCATGGACTCTCGCACTGGACCATGGCCTGGGCCAGGGTCGGAAGCGAGAGAACACCGCCGATCGCCGCCACGCGAGCACAGCGGTGCTCCGGGCAGACCTCCACCGTATGCCACCGTAACCTTGTCCTCTAGACGATTCCCACAGTGGTAACGCCCGGGCGTTTCCTACCGCCTTATCCTGAGCAAGAACCTCCCAAAACAGCCGTGTCCGGTGAGGACCTGCGTCAGGCGGAAAGGGAGCGCACCGTGGCGCTTCTCTAGCCACTCCTCAAAGAGGGGACTTACGCCGCTATTGTGGCGTGCCCAAAGCAATAAATCCTACCAACAACATACAAAATAATAAACCCATCCCTATAAAACGGCTGGCAGTAAATGAGATATCGATTATAACAAAATTTGCGTTTCACCGCACTCCATAATAGAGGTCTCCTGCGCCGGAACTATCGACAAAAACCCACAAATGATTTGCAATTATGCAGTCTCAATGGACTTATTACATGAATAGAGGGGACCACGGGGGAGCTTGCAACAATTGAATTTTAACGACCTCTATAATACTTGGCACACACGGACTAAGACAGTGTGGCTCTAGGAGAATTTATTAGTTATAAGGAAATGTAATTATTAACTTATTATACAGTATGTTAAATAACAGAGGGCGTTCCCTTAAACTCGTTAATATGTATCATTAATAGATTAAAATAAAAATATCAGCATAGAAAAATAAGCATAAAAAAATCCGAATAAAAAAAAAATCTAATTGGAAATAAATTTGAAACCTCCTGTTTTAAATCAAAATAGTAGTCGTCATGTATAAATAAATTGCGACGTTGCCGTCTTTCATGTTCGCGTGTACAGTGTGTTTCTTTTACATGTCAATTTAAAATTTTTATTGAATATTTTCTTATTGGAAAAATTTTTAAAACATTTTGTTTTCGAATGGAAATATTTTTTTTAGCATGTATGTATGCTATACTATTTCGGGTTAACGGGAACGCCCTCTGTTAGTTAACATACTGTATGTAGTTTTAAGATAGCATATCCTGGCATTTTTTAGCAAAGCCATAGGTGGGTCGCATGCCTCCTCTTCTATCCTAAAATGATAATGAAATCAAAGTTCTGAAAAGTCACACATTGATAGAATAGAATAGATTAATAGAATACTCTTTATTATGTACACCATATTGATTACAGAACATAAATATAAAGATTTTACAAAGGGTGATTTGAACTAATTGATAACTTTTCAAATCACTATATTTTAAAACTCTAAATTAACGAGAACGACGCAATGCCGAAAAGCTAAAATTATATTAATATAATCTTCCAAAACATAGTAAAATGGATGAAAAAATTATGTATATTTATTATTAAGTCCATAACATCCGCCACGCCCGTATGTCCGCTCGAAGATTCGGTCACAGATGGCGGTCCAGATTTGTGCTTGCAGGACAATCCTATTTGTAACGAAAGGACCGAGAAAATAGGCTTAACATAAATGTTAATACATAATTTATATGGCGTTAGACTCCTTACATAGCAGCCTTTGATGTGGACGTTTTGCGAGGTTTTATCGAAACAAAATAGATGGGTATTGATTTTTTTGATGTAAAAACTTATAAGGGTTGTAATTGTTCATGTAATGTAAATAGAGGGCGAGTAGGGTTTTTGAAATTGATTGAGATTGATAAGGATCCGTTGCGCTGAGCTCAGCGGTGTGGTAAATTGATTCTATTGTCAAAGTAATATATACAATAACGATACCTACGGTATGATTGGTATCTCTGGATTTTATTTTATACAAATCTTGATTCTATCGAATGCATATCTCATAAGTGCAACAGTAATAATTTTATTGATCAGTTTGGGACAAATATTACACCAAAATTTACGGGATCATTTAGAAAAAAGGAATAAGTAGGTATTTTCTTATATGGATACGCACAAGGTTACTGGCACAAACTTAGATGAGGGATATAATCTTCCACCACCATTTTGTTTATGATGCATTATTGTAAATATTGAAATAAACCCATAGTCATAGCAGGCCCAGATTTAACACTGAACCATATACCTATACACAGTAAATAATATCGTTTCAAACTGTTGAACAAATGAATTTCGGAGCGACATTTATAAGCTAAATAACAAAACACGCACGATTCAAAATTCTCATCACACGCGGGGCATGCACCAGAATAATTTCACACAAAAAACTCCAATTAAAGAGCAATGCAATACAAAAAGGGGACAAATTAAGGGTCGTAATTATAATCAATTGGGTTAGGGAGCGCGTGCGCACGTGCGATGCACGCGCCATCTAACGAGGCACTGCAAATCTGCGTCGATGATCATGTGTCAAAGTGAGATGTCAAAGCTAGGATTGTTACTGTTTGAGGATTATAACCTTAAAAGGATGAAAAGGATAATTAGTGTTCTTTCAGTTTTCTCATGTGCTTTGTAGTGGAAACAAGCGGACACTAATGATAAAAATTGGGTTCGTTTTCTGATGAGGCGAAAGATGAGGATTGCCTTTTGATTTGCACTTTAAACTCTGTAAGTTTTTGTCTTCTATATGGTCGTGCACACGAATTGCACGCGCCAATACAGCTGAGGCAACAGAACTATGGGTCAGGGTTGCAGGTTGGTTAAACAAGAAACCGTGGCCCTGGCCGTCGCACAGGCAAGTGAAGAAACACGGGTGGGTTTTAGTCAGTAAAAGTCTGACACGCCCTTCCGCTCCGCCCAGAGCGGGAGAAGTCATTTGATGATTTCCCATCCCAACAAAAAAAAAAAGGGCAACAGAACTTTCAACAACGTGCCGTGCATGTGTTTGAGTACGGTGCTGAATGCACAAGCGGCACGCTGTCGATGAGAGTAACAGGCATGGATACTAGGGTTGTAACGGAGGCTTGTTAGCGGAGGCGGAGGCGGATGCGGAGGCGACGAGTCTCACCTCCGCGGATGCGGAGGTTAACGGAGGCGGAGATGAAAGTACATACCTACCTATAGAAAAAATTGAAATTTTTGGTTAATTAAAACAAAAATTTTCAAAAGTAAAAGTAAAAAGAATATTAATTCTTGTAATGAAAATTAAGGAGAAACAAATTGTGTTTGCCGCATTCCCGCCTCGCAATAGTTGATTCTTGACCATTTCGCGCTCAAACGCGGACGGACGGTTGTCGGGCGTCGCAGCTTGCGCGTTATTTATTTTATAAACACGTAAATTAACCTCTGTTATAACTCCGCAAAAAATGTGCGGAGACGGAGGCGGAAGCGAAGATATGATTTCTTGCGGAACTTCCGCAGTAACGGAAGCGGAGGCGAAGCTCCGTTACAACCCTAATGGATACTTTTAACGTGTACATATTTGCACATCTACATCGTCCACATGTATATTTTCAAAGTAAACTAATCACTATTTTAACTGAAGAGTGTACATATTGTTTCTTGCTCGTTCTTCTAGAAAGAAACCTACTATGCTTTGGAATGGGCAACTAGCTTCAATTTTTGGACTGACATTGCATCACCTCTCTCAACTGACGTCTTCCTTCCTATTCACTTAGTTTTTTTTTTTTGGGGTGCTTAGACGTAGTAAACTAGCGCGCTTTACCATCAACGATTGCATCACTGCTTATTGACAATAGGGAAGTTGACTAAAAAATACTAATTAGTCCGTCAGTCAGATTTCCAAAAAATACTAGACATGTATTTTTTTCTTTATTCATATAAACAAAAAATGAAGACGACACAGTGCGTTGAAAACTCGTGTGACGTCATTGCACGCTACACTTTTAGCGAGCAATGACGTCACCAGCCACCACTCCTGTTCTTTGATGCCTTTTATATTTGTAATTTTTTATTGATTTGATAAAACAAATATACCTACGTATCCAATATTTTTCGGACGGACTAAATAGAATCAATTTTTTTTTTACCCAGGAAACATCCCTATTCTATATATTGTCGTCTCCTAACATTAGATTGAATGACAACTTGATTCAAGCTCATTTCACATTCACACATAATGAACTAGCAATTTTTATCGAATATTAGCTGTTACCCGCAAATTCGTCAGTGATCCAGAGTGAAAAGACCCTATGTTACCCGTATTACAAGTTTCAAACAATTAGGTACGTTGAGCCTCGGTAGCGTAACAGCGTAACAAACACAACTAGGTACGTTACTATCAGATTTATAAATACCATAATTAGAATTAATTAAGGAGGACACAGTGTCTGTCAAGTCTGAACAACATCAAGTCTGAAATCGCCAACCCGCATTGAGCAAGCGTGGTGATTACGTTCAATCCTTCTCTGTAAGAGAGGAGACCTGTGCCCAGCAGTGGGACGATTAAAAGGTTGATAATGATGATGATGATGAAAATGAAGGAGGACAACCTCCGTGGCGTAGCGGTGGTGAACGCGGCCCCTGTGCAAGGCGGCGCGGGTTTGATCTCCGCGCAGTGTAAATATTTGTATGCATGAATGAATATATTTGCACTGGTCTGGTCTTGCCTCGGTTGCCATACGAACATCTAATGGCAGTCGTTACGGGTTGCTTCTCCATAAAGATCTACGCTTTGGAACGTGCAATTTAGCTTCATTTTTCTTGGACTGACCTACATTGACTATTCAAAATCACCAACTGTTGGTTAATTTGAAATAAATAATTTTGATTTTGAAGCCCTTAAATGTCCTACAATTGGTTTAACTGCAATGCTTCGATATCGGCTTCGAGTTGTAGAGGTCAGACGGCAGTCGCTTCACGGAAAATATCGAAGTTTAGCCAAAAATCAGCAGTTAGGCTGGTAAAGCGAACCCCAGACTCCAAAAGCTGAAAAAGTTTCGGATACGACTGGAATTAACGCTGAGATGATAATGATGATGAATTAAGATTAACTTTACAGAAAGAATTCCTCCTTCGGTAAATGTTTAACTTTATGTTTACAGCAATTGCGTAGAACAGTAAGGTAATTACGTAACACACTATCAGTAGCAATAGGTATCATTTTGACAGTTCAACAACATTAATTGCGTTGTTTACGTTGTTGAGCAGACAGAATTTTGGAATGTATGGAGCAATGGATTAGCAATATGCTACGAAATGATTCCAATTAATAGTAATAGTGCGTTACGCAATTAGGGTGCTGTAGCCTGATTGCAATAACCTGTAGGTACCTAGACTTTAGCGCTCTCTTGAATCTGAAATGGGACTTGTGAACTTTTATGGGAAAATCACGCTCAATGAGTCAGTTGTTGTTAATGAGTCATCATCTACCTAGCCTTTTGGTAACATTGTTGGGGTTATCAAAAAAAAACTATGCCTTACACTAGAAATTTCTCCCGTATCGTGGGTACGTTTACAAACATTTTATTTGTTACTAAAATACACAACACCCGGAACAACTACGTCTTGTAGATCTGATACTGCCAGCGTATGACGCGCCGTGTCCTCCCGGCAGTCGACGCACTGATGACACCGGGCGTCTGGCCGTTCGTTTACGCGACACAGGTAATTTCCAAAGCAACCGTGCCTCGATAGTACCAGTGTCACCCGAAACGTGAGGGAGCCGTGCCTTCTCCCGAACCAGTCCGCCAATACCGGTCTGATCGCCTCGATAGTCGTGAAGCGTGGTGAGGTATGGCGTGAAAGCCTGTCCCGGCATTCCGCCACCAGGACGTGGCTGAGCTGCGACTGACGCGACGCTGCTCGAACTGATCCAGCATCGGCCGTTCGCCCCACGCCCGCGCCTCATCACGCCACCGCGCCGGTACAGTGACGCGAGGAATGGTTGGTGCTCACTCAAGTTACTGATTATATTGATAGCCTTTGATAAGTCTGGTTGCCATATTTTCGGGCTTTTGACGACTCGTAACATTAATGTAGTCTCAGAAGCACTGAGGAGTCTCGGCATGTAACGATGGTAACTAGGAGCTCTCCCAATTGTTACTATTCATCATCGTCATCATTTCAGCCGAAAGACGTCCACTGTTGGACATAGGCATTCCCCAAGGTACTCTACGGCGATCGGTCCTGCGCCTCCCGCATCCAGCGGTTTCCCGCGACCTTCACCAGTTGGTCGATCCACCTTGTCGGGGGCCTACTCACTCTGCGGCTTCCGGTGAGAACCCATCGGCCCCATCGGGCATCGGTCCTACGGGCAATGTGCCCGGCCCACTGCTACAGACTTAAGAAGAATTGCAAGTATTGTTACTATTGGGTCAACTAAAAGGAAGATAACGTCAGAAACTCACAATACACACAAACGGTAGAAACAACTCCATACCGAAACATTTTTAGGAGTATTTAAATTGGGTTTTTTTGGCCCAATAGCTGTGCTTTAGAACAATCAAACCCGACGCGGCTCGGCACGTGTCCATCATACTCAGTGAGTCGTTCAGTAATGAGTGAACGGTGAACGAATATGAATGGGAACGTTGACGTCACGCAGACTCGGACACTTTTGGAAGCGTGACTATATTGTGCTTGCGGCGCTTTTGGGGACGAGCTATTATAAAGTGTGGCCTACTTCAGAATAGACTCCGAGTCCTTAGAATATAGACGCACAAAAAAAAAAAAAAAAAAAACAGAAACGGTATCTATTGTTTTTCAAGCAAATACTAAACATCATTTTCTTCGGGCTAGATTTCGTTACTTTATTTCAATATTTTCAATATTTAATTCTAGGTGTTCCCCGCGGATTTGTGCCGTGCACCTTATTATCGTCCCACTGCTGGGCACAGGCCTCCTCTCATACAGATAAAATGTACCGTATCTTACGACGACAGCACATCAAGCTACTACAATCTATGAAATATCTTTAGATCTTCAACTTTATGGCTAAAGCATTATGGCTCAAAGTTGATTGGAAATATCTGAAAGCATCGGGTAGCTTGACATGCTGTCGTCCGTATCAACGCAGTGCTGTAATTTTTTTTAAATGTCAAAGCATAATGCTTAGATAAGAGCCTTTTGGTCGCGTATAGGAATTTCTGATAAATTTTTCAGATATTCGGTTATTTATTTTTTTTGTTGCTTATCGTTCGAGTCACAATATTTATTTTTTCTATGTCTTAATTCAAGGTTTACCCATGTTCTGAATTTTTGGTCCATATTCGTTTAACCGTTTTAGCGTGAAAGCGCAACAAGCATGCAAACAATTAGTTTAAATGACGAAACTCCACCCATTTTACTAAGAATTCATGCATGGTTATTACAATAACATTATTTATATATTATACTTTACTGTGTATTAGAACTTATCATACCATCATTATTTTCTTCTGAGCCTTTTCCCAAATATGTTTGGGTCGAATTTAGCCGAATGCCAGCTAGTACTTTACTTGGAGCGCTCGCTTATTTGACCTACGCAACCCACTTATTAGATAATACGGTACCCCTTATTAAAAATGGTTGTCGGACTTTCAGACTTTGAACGACCCATAACGACTGTTAAAGATCTAACAATGACAGTGAGGATAAAAGGCCTAATCATCATTATCATTATCAACCTTTTTATCGTCCCACTGCTGGGCACAGGTCTCCTCTCATACAGAGAAGGATTGAGCGTAATCATCACGCTAGCTCAATGCGGGTTGGCGATTTCAAACTTAAAGTCCAGGTTTCCTCAAGATGGGCTTAATAAGCTTTCCAATTCACGAATGGGTGGTATGTAAAGATGGTGACCCATCCATAGACTAACCGCGACAAGCGTTGCTTAACCTGATCAATCTAACAGTGGGCCGCACTTTTAGATTTCATAATTAGAATCAGCCTTTAATGTTCCCACTGTTGGGACACAGGCCTCCTCTCGGTGAGAGGGAGTGAGCCGTAATCTACCACGCTGGACCAGTGCGGGTTGGTAGACGTCATGTGTGTTTGAAATTTTTGGTACTAGGACATGCCGTTTCCTCACGATGTTTTCCTAAACCGTTTTGAGAGCAGTGGTGATGAAATTCACACAAAGTAATTCGCCTGACTGGGTTCGAACCTACGACCTACAACTTAGTAAGTCACGACCGACATCATAGGGCAACCGCTGCTATTAAATTTGCTTTACTGTTACTTCAGAAAACACATAACAAAAAAATACATTCTCAAAGAAGCCGTCAATTTTTGAAGTCCTTTTACAGAAACTCAATTATAAGAAATATTTCACCGGGACCCGCTTTGACACTCCGTACTACGGCACTCGGCACTCGGCATACGGCACAGGGCGCCTCCTATACATCGCACGTATAATTCCAGTAATTTTCGAGCCCATTGACCGGGAAAATATGAATTTACATTCTGCCAGAGATAGTTCAAAGAGCTTAGAGAATTAACTTGACGAGTACCAGCTGAGTAGCATTCGTAATTACGAGGTACCTAGTAAAGATGTGGTCGGGTTAAGTGGGGAGGATGGTAGAATAAACATTTAATGCACAGGGGAGAAAGATATACATACCTATGTATAATTATTTCTGCTTTTTAGGCACATTTAAAAAAAATGGGTGAGTAATTAATGTCAATTTGTAAATTGACTTTGTTTTTTGGTGTGTTTTATCACTCGTTTTGAATTTTGTTACTCAAAATTAAAATCAAAGCATTTATTTGAAATAAACCAGTTACAGGCACTTTTGAATTGTCAGAAGGTCGGTCAGTCAGTAAGATGAAGCTAGCCGCCCATTCCAAAGAGTAGGTAGGTACCTATCGAGAAGAACGGGCAAGAAACTCCATGGACACTCTTTTAAATTATCAAGCTATTGATACAAATATTTGATTACATCATTCATGTTAAATTCAACCGTGTGAGAACGATGCAGAAATATATTGTACGCTAAGAGCGTATATTATGGAGAAAAGACTAACCCAACAAATAGCTGCTTACGGCAAGTACATTGTACTCACACGTGTGCCATGCAATTATACAATACTAAGGTCCGTATTCCAGAAGGAAACTCAAGCATTAATCTCTGCTTAAGCATTACTTAAAACTAGTTTCAACCAATCAAATGGCTTGAAACGAGACTTAAGTAGAGTTTGAGTTTTGAGTGACGTTCTGTAATACGCACCTAAGAAATTGAATCTACACAATGCAAATATAGTTTTGTCCAAGATTCAGCAGCTCCAACATTGTTCCCGATACTAAGTTTAGCTCTTGTGTAGCTGTACTAGTGCCGAACACCCCTGTCAGCGATGCAATTCCGTAACGTACAATATGCTTGACTACATAGTGTGTAATACTGGCTTTGAGTAAAAAACATAAACAATTACAAATTAAAACTACAACGGGAAAAATCAAAGAACAATCAGTGTTTAGAAATCGGACACAGCTCAAGTCCAAGCTTTTTTGTCCTCAATATACTCCTTAACATTATAAAATGCTTTCTGAAACAACTGATTTTAATTTATGTACTAGTAGATACTTGTGAAAGTGAGGCGCATTGTGGCTGTGTAATAACACCCGTATGGGTTGATCGACAGGTAGGATCGACACATTTGCTCGGTTGATATGTGGATAGATGTGGACACCTATCCCAGAGGAAACCTATCTATCTATTGTCAAAGCAAATGACATTTGTATCCGAAACCGACGAGACCCCAACAGGCTCGTACTAAGTGAGATTTCAAGGCTAACTAAATTAGTAAAAGCTGCCTTGCAATGTGTGTACGTTTCTTTAATAAGTTACCACATAATCTCAAAAATGTGAATACCAAATTATTTCAAAAGAAAATGTAGGAATGGTTATCTGTGAATAGTTTTATAAAGGGTTAAGAATTTCATTGACAACAAATGTTAAGAGGGAACTCTAGTGGTGCTTTCTCTATACAAACGTATTCCGCTGTTTTCTTCGTGGATAATGCTTCTGGAGCAATAATTTTTTTTTCTACAATTTTACGCTGTGATTATACGTGCCCCAATCTTTTGATTTTTTCCGAAACTTGATTAAAAAAGAAAATAAGAGAAGCATAAATCTAAATCCAAATTTAGAGGAAAAGTATACATAGGTATACTTTACATAGGGATACAAAAATAATTGAGATCTATCGTGTTTTGAAAAAGAAAACAGCGGAATACGAAACGTCTTTTGGTCAACTTTTTATAGGTGAAATCAGCCCGAGCTGCAACTATCCTTTTCGCACTTTACCGGGAAAGGTTGGAAGCAGCGCGACGGCAATAGTTTCTTCAAATACCTATTTTCCAAATTCCTCGGCACTAGAGTCTCCTCTTAATGTCTATTAGATATATCCTTAAAAATTTGCATGCTTATGTTATATTGGCAAAACACGTCTTGTTCTAAATTTTGTTTTTACCATCTTTATATACCGTGTTTGTATGCAAATAATTATATTATTATCACATAGGAGACTTGGTGTGCAAAGATGGCTGGTTGCAAACCATATGTCTCTATCATTCATGGCTCTTAGAAAGTCACTGCGTGTAATCAGAAGCCCTAAAGTATGACAACCAACACTTCAGGAGTATCGAATTACCCAGTAACTGAGTCGAGCCGGTCATACAGGCTATAGTTCTATTTAAAATACCATTCAGCTGCGTGATTGACAGGGGAAAGAAATCTTTGAATGCTGTTTTTTTTTTCTAACCTGATGGTAAGCAGTGATGCAATCGTTGATGGTAAAGCGCATTAGTTTACCTATTAAACAATCATTCAAGGCTAGAGCCTTTAAGACACTTAAATTGTAATCAGACGGGACGACCGCCGTAAGCAAATTATTCCAGTCCTTCGACGGTACAAAAGACGAAGTGAAAAGCTTCGTCCGGATCGTAGGGGTGTCAACAACGTAAGGGTGGGGTTACGTATACTCGCTATACGACGGGTCGTCCGAATATGGAACAGTGATATCAAAATTATGCCATGTGATTCTCCAAAATCCAATGTTGTTAGTCGAAAGCATCGATTTTGTTAACCGACCACTACGATCCGGACGAAGTGTTTTGCTTCCTCTTTTATTCCGCGTACATCGAGGGACTGGAACAATTTACCGGCGGCGGTGTTTCCATCACACTACAATTTGAGTGTCTTCTTCTTCTTGGCTAGAGTGAATAGGCTCTTAATAAACTAGCGCGCTTTACCATCAACGATCGCATCACTGCTTACCATCAGGTTAGAAAAAAAAAACAGCATTCAAAGATTTCTTTCCCCGGTCAATCACGCAGCTGAATAATGGTATTTTAAATAGAACTATAGCCTGTATGACCGGCTCGACTCAGTTACTGGGTAATTCGATACTCCTTAGGTGTTGGTTGTCATACTTTAGGGCTTCTGATTACACGCAGTGACTTTCTAAGAGCCATGAATGATAGAGACACATAGTTTGCAACGAGCCATCTTTGCACACCAAGTCTCCTATGTGATAATAATATAATTATTTGCATACAAACACGGTATATAAAGATGGTAAAAACAAAATTTAGAACAAGACGTGTTTTGCCAATATAACATAAGCATGCAAATTTTTAAGGATATATCTAATAGACATTAAAAGGAGACTCTAGTGCCGAGGAATTTGGGATTGCTGTCAAGCGCTAGTTTATAAATTATGTAAAAAAAATGTTAAACCTTTTTTTTCTGTATTATTCTGGCGTGAATACATCAGCTGCTAACTTAGTTTCACTTCTACTCATCATCATCATCCCAGCGTTAATCCCAGTCGCATCCGAAGCCTTTTCAGCTTTGGAGTCTGGGGTCCGCTTTACCAGTCCAACTGCTGATATGGCTAAACTTCGACATTTTCCGTGAAGCGACTGCCGTCTGACCTCCACAACCCGAAGGCGACATCGAAGCATTGCAGTTAGACCAATTGTTGGATTTTTGAGGGCTCCAACAACCCGTAACGACTGCCACTAGATGTTCGTATGGCAACCGGGACCAACGGCTTAACGTGCTTTCCGAGGCACGACCAGACCAGTGCAAATATTCATATTCATGCATACAAATACTTGCACTGTGCGGGGATCGAACCCGCGTCACCTTGCGCTGCGGCCGCGTCCGCTACCGCTACGCCACGGTGGCTGTCATTAGTTTCAATTCTACTAACAAAACCAATTAACCAACAGTTTTAATCACATCTATTGTATTTTAAACCTGTTATTGTAAATTAATTCTAAAGAAAAACTATTTCGCAGTTCGCAGCATAAAGTTCAAAACTGTTCCACATTTTGTAAGACCAAGTCCTGTAAAAATATTGATAGTTCCTTTTGAAAGAATTCACTTCTAAAATACTTTTCTCTATTTACAACTGAATAGCCTTTCTGGCGAATAAGTTTAGTTGAAGTTACATTTTTCTCTGTGAACTTGAAGAGGGAAGTGACTACTTGCAATATTTTTCAAGTGCGGGTAAAGAGTCAGTTTTACTGCACTCAGAAATAGAAACAATTCCACTGTAAAAGAAAATATTTTATGAAAACTATAACGTCTTGAATCAAAATCATAAAGACACGGTAAATGATCGGGTGGAACTATAAATTACTCACCATTTTCCTATAGTTTAGTAATTTGGGCCAATTTACCGTCAAACGGACGATAGGTGCAATTAACCGGTTATTTTGAGTTAGCTATAGTGTATAGCGTAGGGAGGCCCTCAACAAGGTAGACCAATAACCTGGTGGAGGTTGCGGGAAGCCGATGGCTGCTGGTAACACAAGACCGGTCAGTGTGGAAGGCCTTGGGGGAGGCCTTTATCCAGCAGTGGACCTCTATAGGTTGAAGAAGAAGAAGAAGAAAATACGAGCTGCGCCCTGCGATTTCACCCGCGTAAGTTTCGATCCTGTGGGAATATCGGTATAAAAAGTATTTTATGTAGTACTCCTGGTTCGCTCAGTGATTTTTGCGTGAAAGAATAACAAATATCCATCTATACCTAGATACCTACATAGGTATGGACGACGACGGAGGACCACAGCAGGTCAAGCTACCCGAAACTGTCAAATATTGCCAATCAACCTTGAGCCTTAACGCTTTAGAGATAAATTTAAAAATCTCATAAAGGAATCTTACAGATTATATGAATCTTATGTATGTTCATAAAAATATCTCGAATTTTAAGAAAATAAGCGATATTCATAATATAAATACCAGGAACAAACACAATCTTGCTGTGCATCACACTCGTCTCCACAGAGTAGGCAACTCGTTCATGGGTCAATGTATACACTTTTACAACAAGCTTCCCATGGACATTCGAAACTTACCCATTAAACGATTTAAGAACCATATAAAGGCCAAACTTTGCAAAAAGGGGTATTATAAAATCACAGATTATTTAGAAGACAAAAAGCTTGGGACTGAGCTGCTCGCTCTGTTAAGCATTGTTATTAAGCAATATGCGTAATTATAAGGTAAATTATTGTAAACATTTTCATTTTTAATGTCTGGACTTGAAAAAAGACGATGATCCCTGAGTTTGTTTCGGCTATTTCTTCTCAGAGGTAGTCAGTTAGGAAATGCCGGCTTCATCTAGTTAAAAAAATAAAATAAAAAATAAACATGACGTGTAAAAGTGATCAGTGATCCTACTTGCTTAATAAACGATTTCATTTCATTTCATTTATAGTAGCTTTATGTAACTATCGGCTGCACAAACTTTCACCTTTATAAGAAGTAGGATAGGATTAGTAGGATTGTAGGAAATATAATTAGTAGCAAAAAATTTCTGAATCAAGTTTCAGTTTAGTTAAAAAACATCTTTAGGAATCATCATGTCAGTCATGTATGTACATATATACTCTATTGGCCGATACTTATCGCGGTTTTTCAGTAGCTTTAATACCTGCAGTAGGTTTAGCACACTATCTACCAGTAGCAATGGGTTTTATTTCGACAGTTCAACAACATTCATTGCGTTGTTTCCGCTGATAAGCAGAAACATTTTTCGAACATTTGGAGCAATCGATAAGCAATATGCTTCACAATGATTCAAATTGGGAGTAATTTTATGTTACGCAATTGGGATACTGTGGTCTATGCAAACACTCAGCTTGGCTTTAAAAAGTTAACTTGAACGTTATCACAAGATTCAAAAATTTATTACCGCCGAGTTCAGTAAGGTGCGAGTTATTACATTCATGTACACTAAAACGATACCAGTGTCCAAAGATAAAAACCGTATAATTTCAAAGTTTAAACGCACGGTTACACGGCTATGTGGAACCGACCATAGAAGCATAAATATGTAGGTAACGGTGGACTACCCGTGCATATAAATGAACACATTCAAACGCATGAATTCTTTACTACACTGAATAGTCTCTTTCATTGTGAAACATGGAAGAGTTTAGAAGTATTCTAAGAGCGAAATATGATGGTTTTATTGACATTTTTGTAATAGAACTCGATTAATTATGGTGTTGTGTGTGATAAGGTAGTTGTTTCGAGTCTGTCTGTTTGTATAGGTATGTGGATTTAAATGTTTGTAAACGCATCCACGATGAAGCGTAATAGGGTATTTGACTAAAAAAACTAATTAGTCCGTCAGACAGATTTCCAAAAAATACTAGACACGTATTTTTTCTTTTTTCATATAAACAAAAAATTGTCAAATATAAAAGGCATCAAAGGAAATTGGTGGTTGGTCACGTCACTGGTCACTAAAAAGTGTAGCGTCCAGTGCCGTCACACCAGTTTTCAACGCGCTGTGTCGTTTTCATTTTTTGTTTATACGAAAAAAGAAAAAATACGTGTCTAGTATTTTTTGGAAATCTGTCTGACGGACTAATTAGTTTTTTTTTAGTCAAATACCGTATTCCTAGTGTAAGAAAACCATAAAAAAAAGAGAAACTGACTATGTCGATGAAGAATTAGACACACTATTTTTGATTTGTTTTTTTTTTTCTTCAATTTAATTTATAATCCATACTAATATTATAAATGCGAAAGTAACTCTGTCTGTCTGTTACGCTTTCCCGCTTAAACTTCTAAACCGATTTTGATGAAATTTGGCACAGACAATCTTTAGACCCTGAGAAAGGACATAGGCTACCTTTTATTGAAAAAAAAAATGATATTCCCGAGGGAAATCTAAAAAGCGTTATATAACCGAATTCCACGCTGGCGAAGCCGCAGGCGGAAAGCTAGTCTGCCATAATTTTATAACTGCTCTCGGGTGAGAAGTGGCAGTGGTAGATGTCAGTGTAATGTAATGTGCCTTAGTAGATTTACCAATTTGTAACTGCTGATACAAACCTCCTCTCGGTCAGAGGTAGGCCGTAATCCTCCAAGTAGGCCCAGAGCGAGTTGGTAGATGTCACATAATTATATTAAAACGCATTTATGAATTTGCTGGTTTACTCACGATATTCTCTTGGAATATTTTGAGAGCAGTGATGATGAAATAATTTTTACAACGTCTGTTTTGGCTTGAGCGTTAAGACTCGGCCACCACTGCTTTGACATTGTTTCTATTGTCAATATTATGGTATCCAAATCGAATCAATGTCCCTTTACTGTCCCAGATTTTTTTCCTCCTATACGCGAAATATTTCATACTTATTTTGCTAAACGTGAAAATATATAATATGTTATAATCACTATTATATACAATATATTAAACAAAACATTAAAAATGTATTCATGTCTTACGTAAATATCAATGCAAAACTTTACTTAGAAACCATCTCCAAACACTAAATTATAATAACACTGCGGATCTTCTGCTGAGTATTTCACAGTGAACGTGCTTTAATTAAACATTCGTCAATAGAAAGGTATGCACATGTTTCCCACACACACACCCTACATTTAAGTACTCACTACACACCCACATATACACCTCTCAAATTCCCACTGGTAACAAACCTTTTACATAAAAACTTAATGTAAACTGTACCGCCTCATTATGTCATTGATAACCATATGAACCTTTGTGGAAGAGATAAATAAATATTATTTATATAGTTAAAAAGTTGTCCCACAATTTGTATCCCTATACACTGGTACACACATCCGGACTTAACCTTGACTAACAGGATATATATTTCTTCTATATCAACTATCTTCATATACAAATATCATCCGGATCTAAATTAGCACTCACTATCTGGCAATAATAAAACAATGACATGTCTTTTCCAATAACTTAGTTTAAGTTTTACTTTTAAGATGAATTTTTGTACAGCTCCATTTTTGTATGCATGCGGAGTTCATCTATAAGTGATTGTTACACTACTCTGTCATCATCATCATCTCAGTGTTAATCCCAGTCGCATCCGAAGCTTTTTCAGCTTTGGAGTCTGGGGTCCGCTTTACCAATCTAACTGCTGTTTTGCCTAAACTTCGATATTTTCCGTGAAGCGACTGCCGTCTGACCTCCACAACCCGAAGGCGATATCGAAGCATTGCGGCTAGACCAATTGTTGGACTTTTGGGGGCTCCAACAACCCGTAACGACTACCATTAGTTGTTCGTATGGCAACCGGGACCAACGGCTTAACGTGCTTTCTGAGGCACTACCAGACCAGTGCAAATATTCATATTCATGTATACAAATATTTTCACCGCGCGGGTATCGAACCCGCGCCTCCTTGCGCAGCAGCCGCGTTCGGTACCGCTACACTACGGAGGCTGTCAACTACTCTTGTTATATTACACTGTCACCTTTTAAAATTACATGTTACTTTATGTACAACACCAAGTGTAAACAAATGTTGGTGGACCAAAAAAAAAAGTCAAGCCCTCAGCAAACGCACCAACCGACAAGCCACCGCGCCAAACGCGATACCATAAACAACGCTTCTAAAGAGCGATACTGAGCGATGTGCAGTAGCCAGTAATCTCGATAGTAATTAGCAGATATACAGATTTACATTTAGATTAGTGCGGAATTAACATGCGTTCGCCATAACTCTTCGCCGTGCGCCCGCGCCGGTAGTCCAAACATTACGGTAGAGATAGCTGATTAGCAAAAAGCGTGCATACGATAGTTCTGTTTTGTGCAGCGGTTCTCAATTAAACCCCTGGGGAGAATGACTTGCATTAAAGGGGGGTAGATATGGGTTTTTTGTAATGGATGGTAGGGTGGAATGCAATTTATTATGAATTGGGTATTGTTGAGCCATAATTATAATGTATTCAGGAAAATGGTTAGGGGTTTTTGTAATTATTTAAATGGCTTGAGTTTTTCTCAAAGATTTTTATGAAGGACTCAATCAGAGGATAATTATAATAAGTTCAGTGCACCAATGTGTGCACAATTGACGCAGTGACTGCTGCGCTGCGTGTGGCGGGTTCGATTCCCACAGGGAACAAATATTTGTATGGCCTACAATTAGTTGTTCCGGGTCTGGCTGTTTGTGTATGTGACGAGCTCCACGTAGTAGTCCCCTCCCCCGTCCCTTGTCCGATGAAGGCCAGCCCGCGCCGCAGCTGAGCCAGTAATTAGATTAATGTCCCAACAATGACCTCTGAGTTTGTTTCGGCGTTTCTTCTCAGAGCTAGTACTAGGAAACGCCGCGGTCATCAAACCATTAAGTATAACTTTCGATCCAGCCGTCCCTTGCTGTCCTCTCTAGCGACGCCCTAAGCCGAGGTTCGTACCCCACAGGGGGTGCCTTTAGTGCGTAGTCGCCTAATTTTAAGTTAGTTTTAAGTGCCCCTGGCTGGAGGCTTTAATTTTTAAATAAGGCATCCACAGGAAAGTCCGGTTAAGTAGTTACGGCCTCTAATGGCCACCGACGAGATGCCATATCAAAAAAAAAAAAAATGTGTATGTGACTTCATATGTTTGTAAACGCACCCAAGACATAGAAGAAATTCCTAATGTGAAAAAAAAAATCTGTAGTTATAAATTCGTAGGTACTCCAATTTTATTGGTACCAACGATTATATGCTTTCATGCATTTATTTCAAAAAGGCACATACAATGCACGTTTGAACGTAAAAATGTACAATAAAATAGAAAAGATTGTAGTCATGCCTTTCAAAAGGTAGTTTTTGTATAGAGAAGAATGGACAAGAATCTCAGTTACTCTTTTAAAATGTTTTGCAATATATTGTACAGTTTCCTTGAAATGTTTCAGAAGCGTAGTACCTACCTACTACCTAGTCAGCAGTATTTTACTTCGGTGTCTTCATTTGAAAGGGTATATACCTACATACAAAGGGCTTCCTTAGATGATATCAAACGATATACGACAGGTCTTTTAATCTTATCTCTATATGTTCGGAAGTTATGAGAAAGAACACCGCCTGTGGTAGGCTACTACATATGTTACCAGATGCGCAGAATTACGGAAGAGATTTATCGTGATATTGGCTAGTAACGTGTAGTGCTGTGACACGTTTGTTATGTTTTGAATTTGAGAAATATAATATACTAGCTTTCCGCCCGCGGCTTCGCCCGCGTGGAGTTCGGTTATATCGCGCTTTTTAGATTTCCCTCGGGAACATCAAATTTTTCCGGGATAAAAGGTAGCCTATGTTCTTTCTCAGGGTCTAAAGATTGTCTGTGCCAATTTCATCAAAATCGGTTGAGAAGTTTAAGCGGGAAAGCGTAACAGACAGACAGACAGAGTTACTTTCGCATTTATAATATTAGTATGGATTTCTGGATGAAAGTTGCTCATTTGATTTACGTAGTAGTAGGGCAAACGCTGTGACGTTATTTTGTAATAGCGGCATGTGGACAGGGTCGTTTTGGAAAGTGGGGATTCACGAACGGTCACTTTGGACTGAGGCGCGGACCAAGGCTCTTCTTCGGGGCTAAACTGTCGGTTTGCCTATTTAAATTGTGATTGTCATGATTGGAGGGGTATATTTACCCTTAATAATAATAATAATAAATAATAATAATAAATTTTATTTGCATTGTTAGTAGGTACACAATAAAGATGTTCAGTTATTCGACGATCCATTACTAACTACCTTAAATTAGGTATGCAAAACAGATTTTAAATTAATGTCGATAATATACAAAAATAATGTCATTAAAATTAAAAGGATGTCATCAAAAAAATATCATGTCAGGTGAAATAAAATTACAAAGAAAATAGAAAAAACAAAAAAAAAAAAAAAAAAAGTACAGTAAAATTAAAAATGAAAAAGTCAGGATCACAACTTCTCATCGTTTATGTATTCGTCAATGGAATAGTAACATTTATTAATTAATAAATTCGACAATCTCTTTTTAAAAAGCGGAAGTGTCTCATTTTTTATTTCACTGGGTATTTTATTATAAATTGTCGGGCCCATACATACAACACTTTTTTTAAATAGGGCAGTATTATGAGTACCAAGACGTAACATATTTTGATACTGTTGTCTTATAGGTCCCGGTCCTCTTTTGCTTTCTGACATTTTGTTAAAAAGATGCAAATTTATCTTTACAAAAACGGCAATTTCAAAAATGTATAGGGCTGGAAATGTTAGCACTTTTAATGATTTAAAAAAAGGAACACAGCTATCCGTTACTTTCAGATTGCACATTGCCCTTACACAGCGTTTTTGGGCCTTGAATACCTGTTCCCTGAAGCTATTATTCCCCCAGAAAATGATACCAAATCTCAAAACCGACGCGACTAAACCATGATATGCAACCAGTCTTGCGGCCATATTCACCTTCTTGGATAGGTTAAAGAGCACATATGCAGCTGCACTTAACTTTTTTGTTACTTCCTCCACATGAGGCTTCCAGGTTAACTGACTGTCTATCATTATTCCTAGAAACCTTGCGACTGGTACTTGGTTCACTTTATGCCCATCATAATGTAAATTTAACGTTTGCGGTGGTATACGTTGGTAAAAATGCATAACATTAGTCTTGGGCACATTAATAATTAAATTGTTATGGTCAAGCCAGTGTATAATGTCAATTAGTGTATTATTTATGTCCTGTTCATATGTTTTTACGTCAATACATTTAATCAAGGCCGTGCTATCGTCAGCAAATAAGATCATGGGATGGTTAATGCAACGGGGCAAGTCATTTATATACAGCAGAAACAACAAAGGGCCTAGCACGCTACCCTGTGGAACGCCATACCTGATGATTCTGCCCTCAGATAAATATTTCTTTTCACGCTTAGTTTTTAAACATATTCTAGTTATTTCTGTATATTGCTTACGGTTTCGAAGATATGATTTTATAAGCTGTAATATGTTTCCTCTGATACCTATATTGCTTAACTTATTAATGAGAGTTTCATGATCAACACAATCGAAGGCCCTTGTCATGTCAGTCAAAATTGCGCAGACTGGTACTTTTTTATCGACATTACTAATGATAATATTAATTAGGTCATAAATAGCTCTGTTTATACCCCTATTTTTTCTAAAACCCTTTTGTTCTTCGTTCAGGATGTGATGTTTTGTTAAGAACTTGTCAATTGAGCGGTAAATATTTTTTTCTATGACTTTTGAAAAAATTGGTATCAAAGCAATTGGTCTATAGTTACCTAGATTTTCTTTATCGCTTTTTTTATAAATTGGCTTAACTATTACAGTTTTTAATCTGTCTGGAAATACTCCAGAGCAAATGCATAAATTCAATATATGACTTAAATGTGAGGCTATGTCATATGCTACGTACTTCACTACAGCCGTCGATATGCCATCATATCCTGTGCTATTTGTATTTTTTAAGGATTTTATCGCCATTACGACATCTTGGGCTAAAGTTGGTTGCATAAACATTGACTTTGGGTTATTTAAGAGTGTGGTGGTATTCGGTGTTGAATTTACTGTCATATTATTTTGAGTCTGGTCAATAAAAAAACTATTAAAAGCATTTGCAATTTCCATCGGATCAGTAATAATGTCATTTTGCATTTTAATCTTAGTTATAGGGTCGGGAATTCGTACTTTATTATTTATTACCTGCCAGGATGCCTTAGATTTATTGTTTGCGGTGTTAATGTAATAATTATTTTGTACTCTTTGCGTCAATCGGATTATTTTACGAAATCTGTGCGAATAATTCTTGAAATTATTTATATTAAATTTAGATGGCTCGCGCCTTTGTTTCCACAATAAATGTCTTTGCCTTCTACTACACACTCTTATACCGTGTGATACCCATTTAACATTTTTATGTAATTTAACAGTCAATAATTTGTAAGGAAAGCAAAGATCATACAGTAGAAGAAAGTTTTCCAAAAAATAATCATATGCCTCATTAGGATCTTCAGTCTCGTAGATTTCAGAGAATGAAAGGCATTTTAGGTATTTTCTGAATCTATTTAAATTTTCGCTAGATAGGTCACGTTTTTTAATACGCCAAGAGTTTATTGCACAAGATTTGGCAACCTTTACTTCTAATACCTGAGCAGTATGGTCTGATGCCGTCGTGGCCTAGTCGTGGTGGCCTAGTGGTTAAAACACCAGCCTCTCAAGTATGAGTGCGCGGGTTCGATTCCAGGTCAGGCAAGTACCAATGTAACTTTTCTAAAGTTACATGTACTTTCTAAGTATATCTTGGACACCAATGACTGAAGGTGAAGGAAAACATCTTGAGGAAACCTGGACTTTATAAGTCTGAAATCGCCAACCCGCATTGAGCAAGCGTGGTGATTACGCTCAATCCTTCTCTGTATGAGAGGAGACCTGTGCCCAGCAGTGGGACGATAAAAAGAAAAGGTTGATGATGATGATGATGATGATGGTCTGATAACGCAAAGTCCAAGACTTGTGACTTACACTTTAACTGACAACTACGGGCAAAATTGTCTAGACAGGTATTGCTGGATAGCCTGGTGGGTTGTCGCAATTCCAACTTAAGATTGTAGCCCAAAAGAAAGCATTCAAAGTCCAAAGTTACGCTATTACGCTTTAACGTATCTATGTTGAAGTCCCCACACATAACAATTTTTTTATCTTGTTTGATACTTAACACATTCATGATAATGCCCAGTTTTTCATAAAAAACATTTATATTGTTGGACCTCGGTGGCCTATAAACACACATAACAATTAAATTCTGGTTAGTCAATTCTATGCCACAGCATTCGATGACGTTAGGTATAGAATGCCGTGATATACCTAAGAGCTCTTTGTGCTCAAGATAGTTTTTAGTAAGGATACACGCTCCTCCTCGCTTCTGGCATTGCCTTGTGTATATTGCAGCTAGCTTGTAATTGGTTAAATTCAAAAGTTTCTCGTGTCCGGTCATAACAAAGTGTTCCGTGATACAAATTATATCTATGTCTTTCTTTTCTCGCGATAGTTCTTGAAGATGGACAGTAAGTAAGTCCGACTTGTTTAGTAGTCCTGCAATATTCTGATGTAGTATATTTAATGTATTATAGACGAAAAAGTCATTGTCATTCGATGAGTCACGTAGAGGAGTATCTATAGGATAGTTTTTGATGTCTATAATCAGACGATCAAAGATACTGTTGAATATGCATTTTGTTCCTTGTCTGTTTAGTTTGCCGGTGTGATTTGAGAACATATCCAAGGAGAGGTTACGGTTCGTGTCAAAAAAATATGCATAATTGTTGTTCTGTATATCCATATAAAGCAAGTTGTTAAACATTTCTACCCTAGAATTATGAATAAGTGCCCCTCTTATGTAGGTAGGGCAGCATATTATTATATTTGTGTGGGTAAATTCTTTTAAGGATTCTTTAACCACTTTAATCAATTGGAAGTAATCTCCAGCGTTCCTGAAATCTTTATCTCCTATCATTAACAAGCAATAGTCGTCAATAGTGAGATTCTTCACTTTCTCACTAATATTCGTCATCATTTCCTGCAATCCACATCCTGATAAAACATAATGGCAATACTCGAATAGCTGGCTAAATGTGTTTTCTATAGTCTCTAAGGTGCCGATGTAGTTGCAATTACTGAGTATGTGTAATTTCCGCTTTGGGCAGACTTTTTTCGGCATGCAGTTGTTACTGGGTTCTTTGTTTTTACGCAACACCTGCCCTACATTTTTGGTATGTACTACATCATTGCTTGCACTATTAATCGTGAACGCTTGAGTTTGAGTTTGGACTTTTTTATTTTTCTTTTGTTCATTTATTGATGGCGAATTTGTTTTGGTTTTTTTAGCAGGTGCGGGGCTGTAGGTAACTTTTTTGTATAAATCATTTATTTTTAATAAGTCTTCGTTACATTTTTTTAAATTATGATTCTCTAAAGAAAGGGTCTCGATTTCTTGATGAGCGCTACTTAGTTCAAGCTCGAGTTTGTTTATTTGTTCTTTTAATTTAAGTACCTCCTCTTCATTGCTGTTAATGGAAATGTCGGGTAGACTGTTGGTTGTATTATCTAGGGTTTCGTTTAATGTATTGGAATCTGATACAGTTCTTGGGCGACGGAACGTAATGTTTTCGAGGGAGTTCATCTTAAGTGTTGTCTATGCGGCTAGTAATATAATCTATATTAATATTAAAATGATGTAGGTACTTGTATTTTTTTTAAAATCTACAAATATTCCAAGAAGACGACTCGAGCGGACGATTCGAACCCGAGTCACACGGCGACACAAGATACAATGTAGGCCGCTTAAGTAATTAGCTACAATGACATGTACTCTTTGCGCCGAAATTGTTATTCTTATGTACAAAAAAAAGTTCGTTACGAAACCAGTGACTTTTAAACGATTTGAATTTTTTTTTTTCTCACTGTGCGTCACTTTTGTAGTTTTTTTGATTTTATGTTATTTATTTATGTTTTTGTATGTCACAAGATTCATGAGTCAAGTTAGTAGCCGGGAATGTTGTCAATAAATGTTTATTTTCACACGCGAAATAGTTTTTATCACAATAATTTGTCCACTTTAATAGTTATATTTATTTAGAGTACGGCCTATAGTTCGTTCTGATAACACTTGCACACACGTATTACACTATTGTACTCACTTTTTAGTTATTTTAGAGTAGATATAGTTAACTAATCAATTTAAAAATAAATTAATATGGGAGCACTATGTGTACATGACAGCTGGCGCCATCTACCCTTCGTGCTTTATTTCAAAACTTTACCTACGAAATGGACGAGCCTATCGCTCCGCCGCGCCGTCGCTGACATCGATATACAATATGTAAAGAAAACCCTGTCCGATCCGTGAAGGTATTGTTAGGTATCGATAACTGAATCTACTAATGCCCACAAAGACAGACTAAACTTCTCTTATTTCGCAAAAAGAAGTAACTTAATACATATGCGGTAAACAACCCCTTCCGCGGGCGGTGGGGGGCAGGGTACGCGGCACCTGTGACGTAGTCGCGTCGCTATTCGCTTATAATAATACCGGTGTTGTCACTTTTTTAAAAATTACCAAATTTCGGGGAAATTGGAATTAATTCCCGGGAAAAAAGGATTATTTTAAAATTCATTAGTATTGTTACTATGATGATTATGTAAAATTTTATATTATATTTGGTCAAGTGTTTACCTAACCTTTATTATCCTTATGGGTCGGACAGGGTTTTCTTTACATATTGTATATACAGGATAAAATTTTATCCAGTGCGCAAACTTTGTCAACTTATAGCTAAATAAGTTTTATAGATAAAATTATCATTACTTTGGTATGTTTTAGTACAAAACAAATAGTTATTGATAACGAAAGATGTTTATTATGAAATCGATGTTATGGTCACCGCTCGCGGTCCCATTTATGGTCGGCGGAGTGGGGACGGCGGGAACATCACAGGACCCCCGCGCGCCCGCGCTGCCCGCATGTTCACTACGCGGCCATATGCTAATACTACGATATTGATATGAATAATTGGTGTCTCTCATTTGCTGATTTTAGGGCGGACAAAACATGATTTTTTATTTTAAACTAATAATGCAGATTTGTTCTGTTATTGATTCTGAGCCACCCATTTATTTTTGCGCACTCGAAAAAAAGTTTCCCTGTATATGATAAAATATGGAACCGACAATTACGTTTCAATTCTTAGAGTATTCTGTTTTGAGTTGATGCCCTTCCTAATTAATTGTCTATCAGCCTATATTATTTCCACTGTTGGGACACAGGCCTCCTCTCGATGAGAGGGAGTGGGCCGCAATCTACCACGCCGGCCCAGTGCGCGTTGGTAGATGTCACATGTCTTCGAAGTTTTTGACTCTAGCGCATGCCGGTTTCCTCACGACTTTTTCCTTCACCGTTTTGAGAGCAGTGTCGCTACCATGAGTTTTCGTTACGAGACTCGATCGTCGATATACATCGCGTTTGGCGGTCTCATTGGTTGACAGTTCCTACAACTTTGGAGCGCGCCAATCTATGAGTCAAACGCGGTCGATATCGACGATCGAGTCTTGTAATCAAAACTCAAGGTAGCAACACTGTGGTGATGAAATAATTTACACAAAGTAAATTGTCTGACTGTACAACTTATTAGTCGCTGTCGATACCACTAACTTGCTTAGCTACCACTAGCCGCTCTTATCTCTCCTAATTTATGTAACTATGTAAAAAAACGTAAGCTAAAAAAAAAAGAAAGAAACTAAGTATGAAGAGGTAAACTAAAAAAAAAGTTAACTTTGAAATCCACAGTCTGGTATAGTTCAGTTTACTCGCACTGTTTATCTGTTTGTTACATGTTTGGATCGATGCAGTTGGATTGCGATCGTGATGCGGGCTCGAATGGCGGCCGAATCAGCCATTGTATTGTCAATTATCACAGCAAACTAATCTAGCTGCACTGTTGTGATCCACTGAGTGAATGAAGCTGATTTGTCTGCGGAGCCCGAGCACATGGTATCAGAGTAAATATTTGAAGAAAATTATGGTTTCTAGATAAAATAAATAAGTACTTTATGTGTTCAATGGCAGCCAGCGGATTAATGGTAGATTTGGCGCTTGTAGTTACATAATAATTCATTAGTGGTAGGCCATAATATCGGCTGCCGGCATAAGTTACCACCTACCAGTCAAAGTCTTGGCGCCAAGCGATTTGTCGTGTTGTGAGAGGTTGGAAGCAGCGCGACGGCAATATTTTTTTTCAAATACCTATTTGTCAAATTCTTCGGCACTAGTCTTCTCTTAACTATAACTACACCATCAGGGGAGTTATAGTAGTAGATAGGGTAAAAGTAGTGCGTGACCTGGGTGTTATGTTTGATTCGGTTTTGTCATTTAGACAACATTACGATTACATTTATAATAAGGTCAACCGTTTACTGCCTTTTATATTACGAAATGCCAAACCATTTAAAGATCCGCAAACATTCTTGATGCTGTACTATTCCCTAGTAAGATCTATATTGGAGTACTGCTCCTCTGTGTGGTCTCCAATGTATAATCCTACTCACATAGATCGCATAGAATCTGTACAGAGAAGATTTGTCAGAAATTTAAGCGCGAAATGTGGTCTTAGACGTAAACTCCCCAATTACCATGAGCGACTCACATAATTTCACATCAAGTCTTGAGAGAAGGAGATGGGTCAGTGATTTAAGTGTATAGCATAAAATTGCCAACGGCTCCTTTGATATTAAATTACTTGACCGGTTAAACTTTAAAATACCAACTCGATCTGTACGCACTCCACAATTATTTAGTATTCCCGCTAGTAACAATAATGTTTCTAAGAAGAACCCGTTATCCAGAATGTGCAATCAAAATAATACAATATGCCCTATGGTAGACCTGTTTCTGAGCAGTTTTAACGAATTTAAAAATTGTTTTTTTTTTTTTTATAAGTTATAAACCAGCGCTTGACCGCAATCCCGCCTGATGGTAAGCAGTGATGCGATCATTGATGGTAAAGCGCGCTAGTTTACTAGGAGCCTATTCACTCTAGCCTTGAAGAGACTCAAATTGTAATGTGACGGAAACACCGTCGCTGGCAAATTGTTCCAGTCCCTCGATGTACGCGGTATAAAAGAGGAAGCGAAACGCTTCGTCCGGGTTTGTATAAATTGTAATTGTTTGTATAATGTCATTTAGTAACTTGCCCAAATTAATCTGTCTCTAACGAAGCATAGTATTAATCATTGAATGTTATGTACAGTAACAATTGGACTTCAGATTTCTTTACTGTATGTTATATTAACTGTGTTGACTGTCTTAGTTTGTAGTCTGTCACTGCACTTATTAAATAAAATAAAATAAATAAATCAGAAATATCTGATATCTAAGGAACATCAAAATTACATGAGGAGACAAACGGCGTTAAAATATACGATGCCGCATCAGCTTTGGCCATTGTGTTTCTTCGCCGTCACATATTCATGCTGCCATTTCTACATGCCTTCGAAAAACGATCACATACTATTTGCAGTCGCCTCAACGACTCTTATTATTGGACGCAAGAATTCTGATATTATTGTCAACAGCTAGACAATAGAGCACTGTATCGTAAGAGTCTTTTCAAAAAAATAACAAAGCACGGGATTATTTTTACCTATGCAATATACTAAATAAATAAATACGGACAAATCACACGATTGAGTTAGCCCCAAAGGAAGTTAGAGACTTGTATTATGCGATACTAACTCAACGATAATGTATTCATAATAGATACATATATAGATAAACATCCAAGACCCAGGCCAATCAGGAAAAGATCGTTTTCTATCATGACCGGGCCGGGGATCGAACCCGGGGCCTCCAAGTCACAGGCAGACGTGTTGACCGCTGCGCCACGGATGACTAAGAAGTAATTATAGGTACTTCGTTCGCGTTAACTTTAGACAGAAGGGGTCCAAGCAGAGACGCAGAACATTTCAGATTTGGTAGACTCATAAAAAATGTAATACGTTTCAGATACTGACAACCCCTGATTCTAAAAGGTTTTTAACATTGACACTAGTAGTTTACTTAAAAACTGAATAAATTATTTAATTAAAAGCTTCATAAATTCAGCATCAATCTTAACTGTAACAAAGTACAACATATATAAGTATGTATATATTGTAAGTACTTTTATTACAAGGTGTACCCTTAAAACAATCTTTTTTAACTTCATATACAATATGTAAAGAAAACCCTGTCCGACCCATAAGGATAAAATAGATTAGGTAAATGACCAAATATAAAATATTTTTTTCGGTAATCATCATAGTAACAATACTAATGAATTTTGAAATAATCATTTTTTCTCGCGAAGTAATTCCAACTTCTCGGGGAAGTTGGAATTAATCCTTTTTTAATAATTAGGTAATTTAAAAAAAAGTAACAACACCATTTAGGCGGTATTATTAAGCGATGCGACCACGTGCCGCTTGCCCCGCCCCCCGTCACCCGCGGAAGTGTTGCCTACCGTACATGTATTAAGTTACCTCTTTTTGGGAAATAATATTAATTTTTTTTTTATTTAGATCGGCTTTGTATCCATTAGTTGAATCAGTTATCGATACCTAGCAATACCTTCACGATCGGACAGGGTTTTTTTTACATATTGTATATTAAAGTTATATGCTTGTAAGAATTTCAAGTTCATTTACGTCCCTTTATTTCCAAACAAGATTCTCTCCCTTACCATTCGTACCTCTCGCAAACCGGATCAAAAACGTTTCCGTCAAAAATCTTATTTCTCAAATTGTCTCCTCAAAGATCGGCTGAAGTCCAACAAGATCAGACGTCGTTTACCTACGATACACTTTACTTACGAAGCTTACACAATTTCTTTTCCCTGATAAGAGGTCCCTTTAAAGAATTACTTACTTTTTATTACCTTTAACTAGCTGTAAACGACTACGGAACTCGGGACGGACATCAAAGACGGAGATAATCCAATAAGGTGCATTACTTGGCCTTACAGCCCGGATAATTTGTAGAGGGATCCGCCTTAATCAACGCTGATAGAAGAAAGGGCCTTTTTATATTTCGTCAGGTGATAGAGATGTGACGGTTGTTGAATTAGTAAGGCTGCGTGAGTGTCTGCTTTAGTGGATGATAATTAAAAGGAATTTATTAAGTTTGGAGCCTGTAAAACACTTTAATAAGTTTTTATTTATCCATACTAATATTATAAATGCGAAAGTAACTCTGTCTGTCTGTTACGCTTTCCTGCTTAAACCTCTCGACCGATTTTGATGAAATTTGGCACAGACAATGTTAAGACCCTGAAAAAGGACATAGGCTAGTTTTTATTGAAAGAAAAAAATGATATTCCCAAATGAAATCTAAAAAGCGCGATATAGCCGAATATCAGGCGGGCGAAGCAGCGGGCGGAAAGCTAGTATAATTATAAACCTGTGCTTGACCACAGTCCTATTTGATAGTAAGCAATGGTACAATTGTTGATGGTAAAGCGCGCTAGTTTATTAAGAGCCTATTCACTAAGAAAACTGAGTGAATAGAAAAGAAGACGGCAGTTGAGCGAGGTGATGCAATGTTAAAACATTGCATCACCTCGCTCAACTGCCGTCTACACAGAGTCTATACTGAGTAACGAATGCTCTAGATTTTTTTTTACGGACCGCACTAATTGCTTGGCGTCTTCGCTAGTCGGATCAAAAAATTTGCCCTAGATAAGTCGCTTGTGCGTCTACCTAAGCTAATTTAATACTATTATGCTCGATTGGGCCTCATACGAAGGCTCAGAGTCACACAAAGAGCAATGGAAAGAGCTATGCTCGGAGTTTCTCTGCGTGATCGAATCAGAAATAAGGAGATCCGCAGATGAACCAAAGTCACCGACATAGTTCTTTGAGTCCGTAAACTTAAGTGACAGTGGGCAGGGCACATTGCTCGTAGAACCGATGGCCGATGGGGCAATAAGGTTCTGGAATGGCGGCCACGTACTTGAAGATGCAGCGTAGGGAGGCCCCCAACAAGGTGGATCGATGACCTGGTGAAGGTCGCGGGAAGCCGATGGATTCGGGCAGCACAAGGCTGGTCATCGTGGAGGAAAGCCTTGTGGGAGGCCTTTGTCCAGCAGTGGGCATCTAATATAGGCTGAAGAAGATGCTTGATTGGTTTGTTTAATTTGATAAAAACAGTTCTTTTTGGAGTCATTTTTAAATACGGTTCAAAAGGTAATACCCATATTTTTAGGGTTCCGTAATCGAAACTATAAGGGTTCTTCCTTATAGTTTGGCCAAGTCTGTCTGTCTGTCCGTCCACGGATAATCTCAGTGCCCGTTAGCACTAAAGAGCTGAAATTTAGTACCAATATGTATATCAATCACGCCGACAAAGTGCAAAAATAAAAAGTGGAAAAAATGCTTTATTGGGATTAAAAAAATCATCCCAATTTACGTGTATCGGAGGTCCCATACACGTAAAGTGGGGATGTCTTTTTTGCATACTTGGGAGGCTGCTGTTTTAACCACTAGGCCACCACGACTCCCCATCTATTTAGTATAAATTAGTACGTAATGCAAATTCCCATGAAATGGCGCTTTACTTTGGGCTACTTCACGTATAAGAGTTTTCCTGATTTGAAGAGGACGAAACGGGTATAAGCTACAGAATAGTTGGAAACTATAATTTTTTCTTTAGTTATCGGTGTCCTTAGAATCCGTTTATAGAATTTCGTACCTAGCATGTCAACTCAGTGTAACCAATAGCCCATTTTTTTAACTATTAAGCGGGGACACTTATTGTGACGCATGGGAAACTATTGAATCCTACACGGCTACACTGAGTGTGCCCCGAAATGCTCTTGACTGTTTTTTTTGAAAATTATACCTCTCTTCACTTTTACGAACATTCATTATACACATTACTAGCGGCCGCCAGCGACTACGTTCGCGTGGAGTTAGTTATGCTCCTCTCCTATTGGTCACAGCGTGATGTTATATAGCCTAAAGCCTTTCTGGGTTAATGGACTATCCAATGCAAAAAGAATTTTTCAAATCGGACCTGTAGTTCCTGAGATTAGCGCGTTCAAACAAACAAACTCTTCGGATTTATATATTAGTATAGATATATTCTGAATACGCTTTCACGCATCACACATTCGATTCACGCATTCATAACATTCTTACATTCACTACTGTCGCTTGAAAACAATAACGTCAATAAAAAACTGCATATTATTTTGTTGAAAGCAGATGCCAGCCAAAACATTCTTCAAATATTACGATATCTTTCTTAAATATTAGGTATAAGATTAAATCGTCATACTGCGTAAGCTGTCAGTGGCTGTCGACGCTGTCATCTTGGCGCCATAACTTGGCTCCAACAGTTCACTGACCTGGGACTTCCACTTCCTTCGCTTCCCATCGTTTTTCTTTTATCCCGCCGTATCTCAGACGCCCATTGAATTATGTTGTCACTAAGATTAATGGAATTATGTCGATGTTGCTGAAACTGCGTTTTTTCCTTTTAATTCGAAGTTTTTTTGGTTGTTTAGGAGTTCTGTATGTGTTATCGGTGAGCAAGCTATAATGCATGTAATTAATAGTATGTATAGGCATTACTTTTTTTATTTTTTTTTAATAAGTTATAAACTAGCGCTTGACCGCAATCCCGCCTGATGGTAAGCAGTGATGCGATCGTTGATGGTAAAGCGCGCTAGAGCCTATTCACTCTATCACTCAGATGCCAATGTATACATTTTTACAATGGACTTCCAGAGGTGGTTCAAGATCTGAGCCTGAATAAATTCAAATCCTTCATTAAACGTAAGTTGTGTCAGAAAGCATTTTATAGTGTGAAGGATTATATTGAGGACAAAAAGGTTGGGCTTGAGCTGCGTCCGATTTCTATACACTGATTGTTCTCTGATTTTTCCTCTTGTAGTTTTAATATGTAACTGTTAATGTTACTAATTCAAAGCCTGTATTACACACTATGTAGCCAAGCATATTGTACGTTACGGAATTGTGTCGCTGACAGAGGTGTTCGGCACTTGTACAGCTACACAGGAGCTAAACTTTCCACAGATTCGGGAACACTGTTGGAGCTGCTGAACCTTGGACAAAACTATCTTAGCATTGTGTAGATTCAATTTCTTAGTATTGTATAATTGCATGGCAAACGTGTGAGCACAATGTACGAATGTGCTGTAAGGCATTTTTTTGTTGGGTTAGTCTTTTTTATTGACTTGATAGTGCTCTGGCTGTTGAGAGTATGTCATGCTCACTCAAATGTCTCGCTGATGGTGGCGTGTGTGTTGGGTCATTGGGTTCCCTTGAATATGGTTGAGCTGAATGATGCTGATCCATTCGTCATGTTCGTGAACGGACGCCGTCGGAGGGGACTGGTCATCTCTTAGCTGCCACGGCGTATTTTAATTTCTGAATTGATTTTTGTGTGTTTTCATAATGGACGCTCTCGGCGTACAATTTATTTCTGCATCGTTCTCACACGGTTGATTTCAACATGAATGATGTAATCAAATATTTGTAACAATAGCTTGAAAATTTAAAAGAGTGTCCATGGAGTTTCTTGCCCGTTCTTCTCCATAGGTACCTACTCTTTGGAATGGGCGACTAGCTTCATCTTATTGACTGACCGACCTTCTGACAATTCAAAAGTGCCTGTAACTGGTTTATTTGAAATAAATGCTTTGATTTTGATTTTGATTTTGATTTTAGCCTTGAAGACACTCAAGTTGTAGTGTGACGGAAACACCGTCGCTGGCAAATTGTTCCAGTCCCTCGATGTACGAATGGAATATAGGAGGAAGCTTCGTCCGGATCGTAGTGGTGTTAACAAAGTGAGGGTGGAAAGTGGCTGTACGACGGGTCGTCCGATAGTGGAACGCAGATGGAGGAATTAAATCCTGCAATTCCCTTGCACACTCACCAGAATGATAAATAAATAGATATGGATACCGTAAAATCTAAAATCTATACTAATATGTAATATTATAAATCTAAAGTCTTTGTTTGTTTGGCTCCCTAATCTCAAGAACTATTGGTTCGAATTGAACAATTCTTTGAGTTGGTTAGTCCATTTATTTAGGCTACATAATATCACGCTCCGACCAGTAGGAGTGAAGAATCAGTGATAATTGTGGAAAAAACTGGGAAAGTTATTCATCTTTGAAGGCTTCCGCTGCGATAACGGCTTAAGTTACCAGAAAAATATAATTAAAACTTCTTAATCGCGATCATAATAACAGAAATTGCTGCTCCAAAATTGTTGTTCAAAAATCCTTTACAAGCAAAAAAGCAAACTTATCAATTACTTAAGATTTTGTTTTTCGATATTATTATTAACCAAAAACCAACTGTTATTAACACAAAGAACCACAAAAACTAATTTTATTCATTTCGGGTACTTTCACTTAATTTAACGCCAGTAATTCATAAGCGGATTGTTTGCTGTTCGGACCATCCGTGGGAGAAATAAATGGTGAGTCCGTTCACCGCAAAACTGTTGAAAGGGGATTGTAATATTGTTTAAAAATATTAAAGGAATATTTTGAAGTTATATGTCCGTGTGGAGGTCGCGCTAGGGCCTATCGGTGGGACTTGAAAAATTCTTATTGTATTATCGAGTAAATATATAAATAAACTAGCTGACCCGGCGAACTTCGTTCCGCCTTAAAGGCAATATCACATGACTACTTTTTAAATTAGGATAATTTTAAATAAATAAATATTATTATTCAATGATTCTTTATTTGGGAGCACAATCCTGGCGGTTCTCCGGAAATCTTTAATGTGCTACAATACTCGCAAACAACATCCATTGGCCCAAAGCGAACGCCATTGCGCTATATTATATGCGTATTGAAACGCTGCCCGATTCAAATCAGTATTTGATGAATTTCTTCTTGTGCTTCGTAAATTATCTAGCGCTTGATCTCTGAGGTTTGCTCGACGATGTCGCATTGCCAACCGAGGCGTTTAACGGGCTGCCTCCCTTTGCTCTGGTGAGTGAGAAGCACGAAGTCGAGCCATACTAAGGCTGCGCTCTTCAAGTGCAATTTCTTGCTCTTCTTCAGTTCTTTTTTTTTGTTTTGGATGGGAAATCATCAAATGACCTCTCCCGCTCTGGGCGGAGCGGAAGAGCGTGTCAGACTTTTATTGACTAAAATCCACCCGTGTTCCTTCACTTGCCTAACCAACCCGCAACCCTGTGGACCAGTCCTCGTGGACCCCGTCAAGGTGTGCTGACATTTCTTTGAGGCGCGTGTGAAACACAACGCGCCGTCAACCCGGGCCTGGTTCTTACCAGGAGGCTAGCTGCCTATCGCTCGCCACCCGCAAGCCCGCGCCTACGGTAGTCGGAAGTCCGATGTTGCCTCCTGACCAGGGCGCTTCCTGCGGCGGTTTGAGGCGTGAGGGTAGTGGGATTTCCGCTCCATCACGCGCTCCGCCTCCTCCTTTGCCAGCATCACTGCTTCACAGAAGGAGGTGAAAGCTTGCCATGCACTCTTGCTCCGGACTATGGCCCGGACCAGGGTCGGACGCGAGAGATCGTAGCCGATCGCCACCACGAGGACACGGCTGGGCTTTACCCATGCCGGGCAGACCTCCACCATTTGCTCCACCGTGTCCTCAGGGCGATGCACACAGTGGTCACCCTGGCGTTTCCTCCCGCCTTATACGGAACAGGAACCTCCCGAAACAGCCGTGTCCGGTGAGGACCTACGTCAGTCGGAAGGTGAGGACGCCGTGGCGTCTCTCTAGCTACTCCTCAAAGAGAGGATTTTGATGTTTGTGGCGTGCTCAGTGCTGGATTGCGACAATCACACTTTCCATGTCTCTGTCTGCTGTACTGCGATTTTTCGCGGCAACGGAGTTATGCCTCCTCTCGTCACTCCCATATGTGGGCGAGGGATAGTGTTTCTCCACAATTTACATTTTATTTAAATGGCACAGCAATACAATATTAGAAATTTTGAAGTTGAAGTTTGCTTTGGGGCTTTTATTAAAAAAATTAAACCAGCAGAGAGTATTTATATTCCTTGCTTTAAATGAATGCATCAACATTCAACCAGTAAGACTTTTTTTTAATATGCTTAGTAGTGCAGCAGTGTGTTTGTACCATTTTTAGCAAATGAACCGCTAACTTATATTTTGACTGAGTTGTTTTGTTATTCCATGTCAGTTGCGTTTGTTATACCATGTCTTATGTCACGTCACACGGGAACGACGGGAACAACGGGAACGGGATAAAAAGTATCCTATGTGATAATGTGATATGTCCTTCTCCCAGTTCTTCTCTACCTCCCTAACAATTTTGAGTCATACTGGTTAAGCGGTCCTTGAGTTATAAATAGAGTAACTAACACGACTTTCATTTATATACATAGACTTCATTCAAATCAGACCAGCCCTTTAGGAGGAATTCAGTTACGTACACACGTACAGCAGATTTAGGAATATACCCATGGAAAGCATTATCATCTACATTTGTAACAAAGATATCATGCCTCTCTCTACCCTAGAGCTCTTGTTTCAGTCTCTTTAAGTTAAATAAAAAATCTTAAATATTTATTTATTTCTATTTATTTTTTCTCTTTTAGTTCATAAGTACAATTTTAGTTAAATAAAAAAAAATAACATATTTTTTCCCCTTTTAGTTCTTATGTACAATTTTCTTTTTAAGTAACTACAAAAATTAAAAAAAAAACTATAAACTTGTCTAAAAACAAAAAAAAAAAACTCGCGATTGGCCGGGTTTGAACCGGAACACCAGCCATCGAGAGTAGACCATACCACTATCGCCTACGCTACAGCCGCTATGTCAAGCCACGCGAAATTAGCGCCCATATTATGCGTGTAATATTGCGAAAGAGAAAACTCGAAAACATGCACTTCCCCAGACATAAGACTGAGCTAGATCGATTTCTCGTCCTCGAAAACCCCCACATATTAAATTTCAGCGAAATCGTTGGGGCTGTTTCCGAGATCACATGCTTCTTTAAGCGTTCAGCGCCATCTGCCGGGCTGATTTGTGAATCTAAACCATCCAGGTCACCACTCAAACGCATACAGAAAAATTCATTAAAATCGGTCAAGCCGTTTAGGAGGAGTTCAATGACATACACACGTACAGCAGAATTATATATATAAAGATATATATATATAAGTTATTTTAAATCCCGCTAAGTCTCTAAGGAGCTGAACAAAAAGAAATAAAAACTCAGAAAGAGTGATAACGTAGTAAAACTGCAGGCAAAAAGGTCGTGGTGGCCTAGTGATTAAAACAACCGCCTCTCAAGTATGAGTGTGCAGGTATGATTCCAGATCGGGCAAGTACCAATGTAACTTTTCTAAAGTTATATGTACTTTCTAATATCTTAGACGCCAACGATTGATGAAGGAAAACATCTTGAGGAAACTTGGACTTTAAGTCTGAAATCGCTGATTACGCTCAATCCTTCTCTATATGAGAGGAGACCTGTGCCCAGTATTGGATGCAATGCGATAACGTGGCTTGAGAGAATAGAAAATTTCACGCGCGCGCACGCGGTACAAGTATTTTATAATAAATATAAAGCTTATCGAAGGACTTCAACAATTATATTGCCATCTGACTACAATTTAAGTCTTCAAGTCTTCAAAGATAGAGTGAATAGGCTCATAATAAACTAGTGCGCGTAACCAGTGCTTCACACTGAATCGCTGTCAAGCACTAGTTTAAAATATTTTAAAAAAACTTGGACCTAGTGGGTCCCGTTTAATATAGAAAACGACATCGCGGCAGACCAGACTGAGATATACCTCTATATATGATACTACTATAATCTATATATGAGACCTCGATATGAGATAGACCTCTCAGAACCTAGGCAGCTCTGGATAGAGGTGGAAAAAGATTTGGAAGACTACAGTGAGATAAAATGATCAAAAATAAAGGCCTAAATAGTCTCCCATAAGGTTGAGAAGACCGCAGAATACGAGAAGCATAGAACCAGCCGAAATAGAGGTGCTTAGTGGAGACCTATAACCAGCAGTAGACGTTTTATCGGCTCAAATGATGACGTTGAAAGCTTAAACAGTACGTTGTACGAGAGTCTCCTTTGTTTTCGAGTGCGAAACATTAGCTATTTATAGCCTAAACAATATCTGAAACATAGTTACCAACAAACGTGTGTTGTCGGCAACAGGTGTGAATTAAAATGGGAGTAACAAAAACAATTTTCCGTGTACGTGACCGCAGTGAGGGCGGCCGGTTCCGGTGCTCCGGGTCCGGAGGGGCAAGAGCTTAGCCGCAATGACGTAGTTACTCTTTATACTGATTTAGGGGTGACAGTGACGTGGTTATTTGTAACTGTGTTATATTAAGCGTTTATTTCTCATCTATAGGTACTAATATATAAAGCTGAAGAGTTTGTTTGTATGTTTGTTTGTTTGTGCGCGCTAATCTCAGGATCTGCTGGTCCGATTTGAAAAATTCTTCTTGCATGGGATAGCGCATTAATCCGGGAAGGCTTTAGGCTATTTAACATCACGCTGCGACCAATAGGAGCGGGGCATATAAAAAAAACGCGGGTGAAACAGTGTGGCGCATTGTTAATATAATATGTATTTTTAGCGATCAGAAGTGGTAAAAAAAATATATCAGGAGGTAGACACTCGAATGTTCGTGTATTATCAATTTGAATTACAATTACAAACAAAACTTATAAGTTTAGATAGGAACAAAATAACAATCGCTGAGCACACAAGAAGATATAAAACGATAGCAATCAGCTTTTAATTAATACGGAAAATATAGGTCTCACAGAGTTTCGGCGATGTTACAGCATCAAGTGACGATTCTAAAAAGAGAGCGGGTGCGGGTAAGCCGCGCCTTTTATGGTGAGCGTGGCCCACCTCAAGAATGAAGAATGGAATCTGGGGATGCCATTCTTCGCTAACAATATAATATTCCCACCCTTGGGACACAGACCTCCTCTCGGTGAAATGGAGTGGGTCGTATTCTACCACGCCGGCCCAGAGTGGGTTGGTAGATGTCATATGTCTTCGAAGTTCTTGGCTCTAGAACATGCCGTTTCCTCATGATGTATTCTTTCACCGTTTTGAGAGCAGTGCTGATGAGATAATTTACACAAAGTAAAGCGCCTGACGCGGCTCGAACCTACGAACTACCACTAGGCAGACTACTCTATTGTAGTTTCATTGTAAACGTACTAAATAATACGAGTAAAGTTAATTAAATATTTTATGGAGGCTGGTATACCTAATATCGCACTAACACTGCAATTAGAAAAAGCTGAAAAGAATTCAGCTAGCCTGAATAGCCGGTTTCAGCTTAATCTCCATAAATAATAATTAAAACACAACTTACAGCGCAAAGGCAGAAACAAAACAGTCTCCTCTCTTTGTTTTACAACTTTTTGAGCGCGGTTTTGTCTGAGTTTCTGTGCGTTTTTTGTTTGGTAGCCACGAAAATGTTTTACGACGAAAGTTGTGCTTTCCAAGCTATTTGAATATGCAGAGCTTTGACAAAAAAACTATGTGGACGATGAGGATTATTCTTTATAGCCGTTGCTTTGTCTCTGTGGGTGAAAGTCTCCCCTTCTGTTAGATTGTGATGGTAAATGCTGTGTTGGATTTACCTGTTAGGGGTAACGCTGCATTTTTGCTATTTTGACTCTTGGGTCTCCGTTACTTAAATGAATTGTTTTGAAGTTCTTTTGTGAAAGGTGTAGGAGCAGCTCAATTCTTGTGTGATCTTTTCGTTGAAACACACACACACAATTTGTATTAATGGAATGAGAATGAGGCGGGACACGCCTCATTGATAGCCTCCGTGGCGTAGCGGTAGCGAACGCGGCCGCTGCGCAAGGTAGCGGGGGTTCGATCCCCGCTCAGTGCAAGTATTTGTATGCATGAATATAAATATTTGCACTGGTCTGGTCGTGCCTCGGAAAGCACGTTAAGCCGTTGGTCCCGGTTGCCATACGAACATCTAGTGGCAGTCGTTACTGGTTGTTGGAGCCCTCAAAAGTCCAACAATTGGTCTAACTGCAATGCTTCGATGTCGCCTTCGGATTGTGGAGGTCAGACGGCAGTCGCTTCAGGGAAAATGTCGAAGTTTAGCCATATCAGCAGTTGGACTGGTAAAGCGGACCCCAGACTCCAAAGCTGAAAAGGCTTCGGATGCGACTGGGATTAACGCTGGGATGATGATGATGATGATGAATGAGGCGGGAATATTTATTTATTTATTAAAACTTTATGCACAAAGAAAAACATTGCACAATGACGGACTGAATGCCTTAGGCATTTTCTACCAGTCTACCTTAAGTTGATGCAGGGACAAAACATAGTAGGTGCAAAGATATAAAAGAGAAGTTAAAAGAGAAACACAAAAAAAATATTATAATAAATACATAAATACATACATACAAAATGTAAGCAGTAGAGAGAGATAAAAAAAATATAGATAGAGAAAAAGAATAAATTATATGTTTGATGTATCTGCCAATTTCTTGCGTAAGTATTCCCGAGCTTTAATTTTCAAAGTGTACCGACTGGTCAACGTCCTGATATTCTGAGGAAGATCATTCCAAAGGAAAACCGCCTGGACAAGAAATGAAGACTTAAGAAAACCAGAGCGGTGAGAAGGACATCGTAGAAGACAATTATTGGAAGAACGAAGATTGAGAAGAGCATAAATATTGAAAATGAGAAGTAAGATAAGAAGGAGAACAGGGTTTGTGTAGAAGTGAAAACAAGGTTGTCAAAGCTCTTAGAACTCTGCGTTGCCTGATGGGTAGCCATTCAGATGGACCGGTGAGGAGATACATGATCGTACTATTAAATACGAATCGAATGCAGTTATTTAAAAGTCGGTCATGTTTATTGAGTAGATCTGCATTCAGGTCATAATAACACACATCACAATAATCAATAATGGTGAATATAAGGGATTGAACAATCATTGCCTTTATGTGTGATGGAAGAACATTGTTTAGCCTATAAAGCGACCACAACATCCCGGTGACTTTTTTGTTCACACTTGCAACCTGCTTACGCCAGTCCAGGCAAGTGTCAACATGCAGACCCAGATCCTTGACATCGGAGCTGAACGGAATGACTTTGTCATCATAGAAAACCGGTGGCACCACTAAGCCACTCAGCCTACGCTGATTAAAGGTACTCCCTATAATGATGGCCTGGCATTTTGTAGGGTTAACCGCTACCCTGAAATGATTAGACCAATCCCTCACCACTCCCAAATTCCGGTTCAGCTCGTTAATCGCATCCGGTATTTGTCAAAAGTTGCAAGAGTATAGAGCTGTAAGTCATCAGCGTAAAGATCGAGAGAGAACTAAAACTAAATCGTCAGTCACTTTAAGCAAAGCAGAAACAGTGCTGTGGCCGGGCCTGAACCCGGATTGGAAAGGACTAATGAGGGAGTTTAGCTGAATGAAGTGGGAGAATTGCTTATGGACACAGGCCTCAACCACTTTAGATAAAAAGGTAGGATAGAGATGGGATGGAAGTGGCTAAGAAGGATGGGATTTGGAACTTTAGGTAGAGGACAAACATGAGCTGTCTTCCATAGCGAATTGAAGTCACCAGTACATATGGAGTAGAATATCATATATATAGGAATATCAGGGGCGTTGGGAACGAAGTTTCTTACACGATAGACGACATTCTCACGCATGAATATAATAGGCAGGGTCAAAGAGAGAGTGGGACAGAGAAACTCACATGGAGGCGTACGCGTATACATAAGGTTTTTTTGTGAAAAATCATAGAATGAAAACCGCTTTGGGCGGAGCGTGAGCAGTCGCGTATTCCTCGTAATAGTTTCTAGCACTCAACTACTACTGCAAGTCGTGTTAAAGATATCATTCCAAAAAACCAACGCTGCTCACAAATTTACCGCAGCGAAAAAAAACCCACTCAATGTTGACTCAAACACGATTCTTGTTTCAGCCAAACACATTTTATTTCCCACCACTTACCACTTCCCTAACAATAATTATTTCTGTCTTCTGTTTATATTGATTCGTTCCATTTAAAAACATCCTGAGGGACCGCCATCTGTCACGCCGTACAATCGTTGATTTTATTTTTACTTTGTTTTCGTTTTGTTTTAGACAGCGTTGATTTTTTTAGGAAGACTCACACAGCAGCTCACACTTCAGTTAGGAAGAAATATATTTGAATGAAAATCGCCTGGATATTAGAAGTACTATAAGTACAGCCTCCGCTGTAGCGAACGCGGCCGCTGCGCAAGGAGGCGCGAGTTGGATCCCCGCGCAGTGCAAATATTCGTATGCATAAATATGAATATTTGCACTGGTCTTGTCGTGCCTCGGAAATCACGTTAAGCCGGTGGTCCCGGTTGCCGTACAAACGTCTAGTGGCAGTAGATACGAGTTGTTGGAGCCCTCAAAAATCCAAGAATTGGTCTAATTGCAATGCTTCGATATCGCCTTCGGGTTGTGGAGGTCAGACGGCAGTCGCTTCACGGAAAATATCGAAGTTTAGCCAAAATCAGCAGTTAGACTGGTAAAGCGGACCCCAGACTCCAAAGCTGAAAAAGTTTCGGATGCGACTGGGATTAACGCTGAGATGATGATGATGACTAGAAGTACATTTGAATTAGCAATACTTTCTGGGACCAGCAGAGGATGTGATGTGATGATGATGAAGATTTATTCAAAGTCCTGGACAGTTTAGTTCATATTGTTCTATTTATACCGTTTAACCTTGACATAGATACGTATCGTAAAGAAAAACTTACTACCAAATGTTTTAAATTCCAGAACATGCTGCGTGAGAAACTGAACACTTCTCCGAGTGTAGCGGTTTCTACGCCGTAGCCGTGCTACGCCGTAGCGCTTTCTACCTAAAGCTGAATAATTACTGACTTTGGAACACTTATTACGACTTTCTTTTACAATTACCATTGAAAATCTATTCTAACAAGTTGAAATTGTATTTCGATACCTTGCAACGTTGTTATATTTTAATTGCGATACGTTTGGGACACGTATCGGCAGTTTACAATACAAAACGATGCCAATGCGCCGTCTCCGCTGAATACCGTGCGTGTGGCGATTAAACCAGGATATTGCTTACTGCAGCGGTTTTAACTTGCATGTCCAATATTGAATCCTTTTAGATATAATGATCAGATAGGTACTGTTGTACCTATTTCAATGCAACCAAAAAATTGTTGCATTTGTTTTTTTTTTTTCTTTTTTCTTTAAATTTCAATGCTGCTTTTTAAGGTTCTCTACATAGCCAAAGGGTTAAAACGGAGCTTAATTACTAAGGCTATCTTTCTGTCTGCCACCAGGCCGTATCTCATGTACAGGGATAGCTATTAGCTATACACTTTAAATTTTGTAGAGATAATAGAACATTTCGTGCGCCATCCGACTCGCACCTGGTTGTTTCCTTGCTAACTGGGCTCTTGATCATGCCACACGGAAAGCGTTGAGACGAGGAGCTCCGTCAGGTCCTGGTGGCCTCGCGATCGTCGAGGTGATCCGGCCAGTACTCGACGACTGGCTCGGGAGGAGGCACGGCTCCCTGTCGTTCAGGGTGACGCAGGTACTGTCGGGGCACAGCTGCTTCGGCAAGTACCTGGGTCGCATAGCCGGACTCTCGGTGCTACCACTGCATCCAATGCGGGGAGGACATGACGCAGCATACGCTCTCCGATTGTGTGGATTGGGAGAAGCAGCGCCGTGTCATCATAAACGAAGTAGGAGGCGACCTCACGCTGCCGGCAGTAGTGCGGAGGATCGGTAGCGCAGAGTCGTGGGACGCGGTGGTGTCCTTCTGCGAAGACGTGATATCGCAGAAAGAAGGTGCGGAACGGGAGAGGGAGATCTCAACTCCGCTCTCGGGCCGCAGAAGACGCACCGACGCCAAGGAAGGGCGGATAACGCCCTCTTCTGGCCCTGGTCATGAATGGGTGCCAGGGGCGAAGGACATGGGGAAGTCCCCGCCTCCTATTCATTGGACCCGCAAGTGCCGCAAGAGGCAATCTACGGGGTAGTTTAACACCTCACTACCCCGTGCAGGAGGCGAGGCCCGGACAGACAGCGCCGCGGCAGAATCTAGGACTACTGCGGCTCCGTGCGCACGTGACCGGAGAGACACCGGGGTGGTTTTTAGTCAGTAGCAGTCTGACAGACCCCGTCGCCCACCCCAAGGCGGCGGACATCCATTGAGGATTTTCCAACCCGGAACAAAAAAAAAGGTATGTTTAGTTATTTTCTCCAATTTGTAACTAACTACAGGCTGTCCAAATACAGGGCAGTAAGACAATCTATACTAATATATCAAGCTGAAGAGTTTGTTTGTTTGTTTGAACGCGCTAATCTCCGGAACTACTGGTCCGATTTGGAAAATTATTTTTGCCTTGGATAGCCCATTAATCCAGGAAGGCTTAGCCAGGAATAGAAGCGGAGCGTATAAAAAAAAGACATATCGACACCTACGCAGATGACACCGCTGGGCGCAGCTAGTCAAAAATATTCCTCGACTAAAAGTCCTTGTGAGTCGCCTTCATGAAATTGAGGTCAAGTCGGTTTTCCGTCACTTGTACAATTATTATTGTTTCTGTTGATTCTCATTGAGTGGAGAAAATCAGATCAGTGGTACAATGACCGAGAAAATTTTCCCAGTGAATTTATTTACTTTAATAATGAACATGAGGAATTTGGTAGAAAACTTTGGGCGTCTTTAACTTTCACATAAAGACAGTTGCGTGGTCTTTAATTCAAGTTAGTTTAAAAAAATATAGTGTAAAAAACTAAAAATACATGCTTTTTAACAAGCGTGAGGCGCTTTTTGCCATACTTTTTGTATATTAGGCGCCTCACGCTTTTTTAAAAGCATGTTTTTTAGTCTTTCAAACTATATTTATATTCAACTTTTTAGTTTGATATTCTTTAAAAAAAAAACTATCGAACGTATTGTTACGGGCGGTTAAGGGTTACGAAGTTTATTGGCAACGAAGGTACAGTCGATTGTAGGCAATGACAAGTAGAATGTCGCTGACGTTGCACCGAAGTCTTCCCTTATGTCCACGAAGTCCGTGTTGTAAACACACAATAACAGTACAGATGTTACTCCACGTAGTACTCACAGTTCCCGTTACAGTTGTCGCAGTAGGTATTCTCAAAGATCGCTTCTTAACTGTCGCTGTTTTCATATCGCTAGGCGAGTGTAGACTGACTCTGCGTCGGCGTCGCGGCGCTTATATATAGGCCAGCTGATCGAACATTCCGGAATCCTCTAGACGTAATAATAATACTGCATAACTTCGAGGTCACCGGCCATGTAAGTACCTATGGTAATTCCCGGAAACGGGTTTCCAGAAATTTCGATGTCGACACTTTGTTAACAAAACTGTTGAGACCTGTACCATTCGATAGGCCGTCCTAAGTCTAGTAATGCGTTTTATTATTGTACCTAGAAAATGTCTAGATCTGGAGGAATAGGGCTTAAAAGTGACTCACTGCATGTCACGCGATATTGAACCTTATGCCGTCGACATAAGGTCCATTTGTAACATTGCCCCCTTCTTAGTCATGCTCGTCCCGAGCATGATTTGATCCATAATAGCGAGCTAGGCGGTCTACGTGTACGATCTTCAGCTTCCCTCTAGGCCCTTTCTTAATCCTGTAGGTGACATCGTTTATTCTGGTTACTATCGTGTACGGACCCTCCCATTTGGCTTGGAACTTTGGACTCTTTCCTTTTCTCCTTATGGGATTGTGTAACCATACCAAAGTTCCTTCTTCAAATCCGGACACGTGAGCTTTGCGGTCGTATCGGATCTTCATTTTCTCACTGGTTTTCAGACCATTCTCTCTCACTAGCTCATGTATTCCATCTAATTTACGCCGCAGGTCGGCCACATAGTCGACGGCTAGGGTAGGAGTATCGGGAGGTGTTCCGGTTAGTGCATCTATGGGTAGTTTAATTTCTCGGCCGAAGTTGACTTTCGCCGGTGTGCAATTTGTGCTATCATGTGTTGCAGAGCGGTATGACATTAAGAAGAGTGGAATATATTGGTCCCAATCCCTCTGGTGTTCTTCCACTACTTTGGCCAAATGATTCTCTAGCGTCTGGTTGAATCTTTCGACCATTCCATCTGACTGTGGGTGATATGGTGTTGTACGAGTCTTGTGTATCCCGAGCAGTTGGCAAACCTCTTGAAACAGTGAAGACTCGAAGTTTCTACCCTGGTCAGAGTGTAACTCCAAAGGGATGCCAAATCGACAAAACACCTCGTGAACTAACTTTTTGGCGACTGTATGAGCTTCTTGGTTGGGTACTGCAAAAGCTTCTGGCCATTTGCTGAAATAGTCTTGCATGACGATGATATACCTATTCCCTTCTTCAGTAACAGGGAATGGCCCAGCTATATCGACAGCAACTCTTTCCCATGGTGCACCAACATTGTACACTTTCAGCCGACCTCTGGCTCTCGTTTGCGGTCCCTTTACTGAGGAGCAGGCTACACATTTTCTACACCAGTCCTCAACGTCTTCACGGCAATGCACCCAATAGAATCTTTTTCTCACCTTCTCCAGGGTTTTCTTTACTCCTAGATGTCCTCCGGATACTCCGTCGTGCACCTGTCGTAGCACTGACGCGACTTTATCACCGGGAACAACTATCTGTAAGGTGACCTCCTGTCCACTGGGTGATTCCCATTTCCTTTTGAGAACTCCATTATCAATTATCAGGCTGTCCCATTGGGCCCAGTAACTTTTTGCTGCTGGGCTAAGCGCTGATATTTCACTCCAAGCGGGCCTTTGGCCACGTTTCTTCCATTCGATTACTGTCTTCAAGTCACTATCTTCCTTTTGTGCGTCTTCCAATGATTGATTATCCCAGTCTTCGTCCAAAGCGTTCACCTGGATAATCCTTACGTTCTCTTTCTTTTCCTGTTTGGCACAATGTCGGCAAGACTCTTCGCAAGGTCGTCTAGACAAAGCATCAGCATTATTGTGTGACTTGCCTTTCCGATGTTCAGTGACAAAGTCAAATTCTTGCAGCTGCTCTATCCACCTTGCTACTTGTCCTTCTGGGTCTTTGAACTCGAGGAGCCACTGTAAGGCAGCGTGATCGGTGCGAAGTGTAAACTGCCTCCCAATCAAATATTTCTTGAAGTGTTGTAAGGTCTTAACAACGGCTAGAAGTTCTCGGCGGGTAACACAATAATTTCTTTCTGGCTTGGAAAGGCATTTGCTGAAATATGCGATAACGACCTGCCTATCTCCTTGTGTTTGAGAGAGAACTCCTCCAATACCCACATTGCTGGCATCTGTGTCTACCAAAAATCGGCCTTCCCTACTAGGGTAACCTAGTACAGGAGCCTCACACAAGTGAGTTTTCAGTAGAGCTAATGCCTGTTCGCAGTCAGAGTTCCATTCAAATAGACACTTTTCTTCTGTTAAACGATGCAACGGTTACGCTAACTCGGAGAAGTTCTTCACAAACCGACGGTAATATGCACACAGACCCAAGAAAGAGCGTACCTCAGTTTTATTACGAGGGGTAGGCCACTTCGACACGGCTTTTATTTTTTCAGGGTCTGTTCGAATTCCTTGCGCCGAAATAATGTGTCCCAAGTATCCAACTTCTTTCTGGAATAGTGTACACTTACTAGGACTGAGTTTTAAATTCGCTTCACGCAGTTTCTGGAACACTTTCTCTAAATTGCGTAGGTGTTCTGCGAAGTTTCGTCCTATAATGATGATGTCATCCAAATAGACCAGGCATGCATCACCAAGCAACCCCACCAAAATGCGCTTCATTAGGCGCTCGAATGTTGCTGGAGCGTTGCACAGTCCAAAAGGCATGACATTGAATTGCCAGAGACCGTTCCCAGGACCAGTGGTGAAAGCGGTCTTTTCCTTATCCTGCTGACAGATTTCCACCTGCCAGTATCCACTTTTGAGGTCAACTGTGGAGAACCATTTCATGCCACTTAGCAAGTCCAAAGTGTCATCTATACGTGGCAGAGGATAACTATCCTTTTTCGTGGCATCATTCAACATCCTGTAGTCAACGCAAAACCTTGTGCTGCCATCCTTTTTCTTGACTAGGACTACTGGAGATGACCAAGGGCTGGTGGATGCTTCTATAATCCGGTTTTTCTCCATATCTCTTAACATTTCCGTGACTTCCTGTTCTCTTGCAAAGGGGATCCGACGTGGTCTCTGTCTTATCGGCTGTGTATCACCCGTATTTATATGGTGTTTGACGAGCCCGGTCCTTCCCACGTCACCGTCGGTCTTCGAGAAGATGTCATGGAAGTTATGTAACAGTTGCTTAACTTTGTGACTTTCGAACTTGTTTAAATTGCCTTTACAATTTTCGAGTAGTGTCGATATATGTTCCTGCCACTTCTTATCACGTTCCTTTTCGTGTGCCTCTGTTTTTCTCAAAGATGCTACATGATCGCACACACCCACCATGCAATTCTTATCAAGAATGATTTCTTTGTTACTAACGTTGATAATGCGTACTTTTGGTTTATCGGAAATCATCATCAGTGTCCTTGCTGTTATCCAGTCTGGGTGATCTCCAGAATCTTCTATTATAATGCAACGTTTACGGCATCCTATTGGTGATAATCTAATATCTACTAAGGTTTCTGATCTTGGTGGTAATACCGTTCTCCTTAAACAGTACACTGACCCCTGTTTTCCACCTTGAAGAAATACTTCTTGTTCTGGAAAACTCAATACTCCTTTTGCTACATTAAGGACGCACTGCTGTTTCTTCAAAAAGTCCAGTCCTATTATGCAATCATCTGTAATATTTGCTACTAAAACAGGGTGCGTGAATGTCTTATCACCCATTTTCAAAGTCACATTCGTTTCACCAAGGACGAGTACTGGTTGGCCAGTGGCGGTTTGTAATCGGCATTGTGAAGATCCTCTTTTCCATACTATGGTCCGAGGAAATAGCTCCGGTCGTGCAATGGTTCTTGATGCACCAGTATCCAATGTGAAACTGCAGGATTTACCATTCAGTTCTCCTTCTACAATGAGACTGTTTCCGTCACCCACTTGTGATACTGTTATAATGGGGGCTACATGTCGACCAGCCAGTACTCGCCCCATAGCCCTGGCTGTTCCTAGTTTAAATCCTCGGCTTCCACCTGAGTCCCAGAAGTGCTTCTTCCCTTAGCCTTCCTGGGACAGTTGATCCGTATATGCCCTTTTTCACCGCACTCATAGCATGTTGGCCCTTGTCTGGGTTTCATTTGTGCGGTTACCTCACGAATACGGTGGTGTGGTCGACCGTCTTGGCGTACTGCTTCTACCTCCAGAGCGTGTGCCAAGGCTGCCTTCAGAGTCTGATGGTGCCCCAGACGAACCGCAGCCCTGACTTCCGCATCTCGAATTCCATCAGTAAAAGTTTGCACCGTAGTAGCGTCAATTACTCCCGGCGTTGAAGCATACGCCCTCCGAACAATACGTTCTATTTCCGATGCCCATTGTTGCAAACCCTCACTGCTTTTCTGTGTGCGGTCGCGGAGTTGAGCCCTGTAGACATGTTCCAGGTGTTTCTCTCCATATCTAGACTCCAACGCTTCTAACAGACAGGCTAGAGTATTGCAATCGCCGGAAATATTTTCGAGGATTTGGACCGCCTCACCACGCAGAGCAAGCGTAAGGGCGGTTACAGCTTGATCGTCGTCCCAATTGTTGCCTTTTGCGACTTTTTCAAACTGCAGACGGAAGGCCACCCATGACGTTGTTCCATCAAAATGAGGTACCTTGAAAGTCGGCAAAGCACTGGGTACCGGTACCACACCTTTAATAACGCCTTTTTGTACCTTCTCCTGCAAAAATTCTACTTCCTTCCCAAACTCCATGATGGTACTGTTTAATTTCTCCATACGCGCATCTTGTTTGTCTATGCGCGTATCTTGCTGGTCCAGACGGGCATCTTGTTGAGCTGTTTCTAAGTTCATTGACCTCTTCTTTGGTCTTTTTCCACTTTTCATTTAATTGTAATACCAGTTGCTGGGATTCCTTTATTTGTGACTGGGTTGCTGCCTGGGATTGTTTTATTTGTGCTTGAGTTTCTGCCTGGGATCTATCTATTTTTGCCTGGGTTTCTGCCTGGGATTTATCTATGCTCAGCTTTATTTGCGCCTGGATTTCTGCCTGAGATTCTACTATGCTCAGTTTTATTTGTGCCGTCAAATGAGCCAGTAACGCCGATAAATCGGATCCGCTGCTTCCAGAAATAGTGGTGGTACTAGGCGCACTCACATTTGTTGGTGTTACGACAGCCGCATCTTCTACGGGTGCAGGGACACTGAGCGGTTCTTCCTCTTGACGCGCCAAATCCATCGCTGCTTGTCGTCGCGTGCGAACTCTTTCGTCTTCCCTTGGCGTGACCGGCATGCCGCTTCTGACACCAATTGTTACGGGCTAGGGGTACTTAAACGCCGGTTAAGGGTTAAGAAGTTTATTGTCAACGAAGGTACAGTCGATTGTAGGCAATGACAAGTACACCGAAGTCTTCCCTTATGTCCACGAAGTCCGTGTTGTAAACACACAATAACAGTACAGATGTTACTCCACGTAGTACTCACAGTTCTCGTTACAGTTGTCGCAGTAGGTATTCTCAAAGATCGCTTCTTAACTGTCGCTGTTTTCGTATCGCTAGTCGAGTGTAGACTGACTCTGCGTCGGCGTCACGGCGCTTATATTTAGGCCAGCTGATCGAACATTCCGGAATCCTCTAGACGTAATAATAATACTGCATAACTTCGAGGTCACCGGCCATGTAAGTACCTATGGTAATTCCCGGAAACGGGTTTCCAGAAATTTCGATGTCGACACTTTGTTAACAAAACTGTTGAGACCTGTACCATTCGATAGGCCGTCCTAAGTCTAGTAATGCGTTTTATTATTGTACCTAGAAAATGTCTAGATCTGGAGGAATAGGGCTTAAAAGTGACTCACTGCATGTCACGCGATATTGAACCTTATGCCGTCGACATAAGGTCCATTTGTAACAGTATTGAAAACGGTGGGACATTTTACAGTAATGAGCCGCTCACTCGTAGTCCAAAGAGTTAGAGACGGACAAACAAACAAGCAAGCACGCAAGCAAGCAAACAAGCAAACAAGCAAGCAAGCAAACATACAAGTGAAGCTAATAAAAAGCATGTAATAAAATTAATGCAGAACAAAATAATTTTGAAAACTTTAAAGGTATCAGAATGCATAGTCGACTGGGAAGTTACCTTTTGAGGATGGGAATTCAACAAATGACCTGTCTTGCTCTGGGCGGAGTTGTGGGGTGTGTCAGGCTTTTGCTGACTAAAAATCAGTCGTGTTCCTTCACTTGTCTGTGCGCCAGAGGCCACGTTAGTTCTTTGAAACAATCGTCCCTGGCAGACTTAAAATTTTCTGAGTCGTCTCTGGATGTTTCATCTCCGCCTTCTGTGTCCTAAAACTTCTAGTCAAAGTGACCTCTAGACTGCTATGGATAAAGCCGTGGCAGCTACTAAGTTTCGAACCGACAATATCTGAGAAAGTCATACCAGCAATATACAGAAAAACAAGAAGCTGTATACAATTTGCCAGCGGCGGTGTTTCCGTCGGACTACAATTTGAGTGTCTTCAAGGCGAGAGTAAATCGCGTGACGCAACGGGAATCCCAGCGCCTTCACGCCACTAGCCGCCACAGGACCACCGTAGGCCACCGTAGGCGCGGGCCTTCGGTTGGTGGGCAACTCGCCGCCCGGTAAGGACCAGGCCCGAGTCGACGGCGCGTCGTGTTTCACGCGCGCCTCAAAGAGATGTCAGAACATCGTGACGGGGTCCACGAAGACCGATGCCTCCTGGGTCAGGGTTGCGGGTTGGTTAAACAAGAAAACCGTGGCCCTGGCCGTCGCACAGGCAAGCGAAGAAACACAGGTGGGTTTTAGTCAGTAAAAGTCTGACACGCCCTTGGAGAAATCATTTGATTATTTCCCATCCCAAAAAAAAGCAAGAGTGAATAGGCTCTTAATAAACAAGCACGAACGATTGCATCACTGTTTACCATCGGGCGGGATTGCGGGCAAGCACTATTTTATATTCTCCAGAATCGTGTAAGATTTTCTCCAAAGTCCGTCCACATTCTTCTCATATAGAAAAAAAAACTCTTCCCATCACTCCTCATTGAAATCCACATCATTAATGAAGACAGCTACTTAATTATCCTTTCCTAACAGACACATAACTATAATTAAACACAACTATTAATTCTAACAGCCACCTTTTAATCACGCCATTCTTCTAGTCAAAGTACAGTCGGAAACAAACGACAAACGGGAGAGAAACAAAAAATAGCGTAATACGAACAAATGGCTGGCGTTTGGGACAAAAAACGTGGGCTGGTCTTTAATTGATTTAATTTGTTCGAAGTCAAAACTTGGTGGTGGGGAGGTGTTGCCATGTCGTGTGAAAGTAAAGGTTACTTTACGTAGGGAATGAAGTAATTATGTATTGTCTTTTTGGAGGTATTTAAACTTTTTTGAGTACGTACGGACCATAGGTCTGAGCAGTTGTGTTGCGATGTGTGCGGGGTACGATGCGCCAAATGTTGTTGTGTCAGGAGTTAGGTCGCGAAGGGTTTCCAGATCAATCTCCCTATGGCGCAACATCGTTGATCGTGTTGTTGGGTTTAACATTGCATCACCTCACTCAACTGCCGCCTTCCTTCCTATTCACTTATTTTTTTTCTTTATAGGCTTTTAACGAACTAGCGCGCTTTACCATCAACGATTGCATCACTGGTTACTATTTTTGGGATTGCGGTCAAGCACTAGTTTATAATTATAAAAAAAAAGAGTAAAAGAGAGAGATGTGGTATGTCATAATATTGAGCATTATCTTAGTTTAAATACACATATTTTTAAAATAGTATCTTCGACCAACTGTTACTTAAAAATTGTTACTCAGGAGTGAATTTAATTATAACATCGCATCAATGAAATTAAATAAAATTTTAAGGAATAAGGTATGTGTGGTCGTGTCTAAAGTACACGATTTGAACGAAAGAAAGAGCTATGTCGAAGAGAGACGCAAGAGGTAGGTTTAAATTGTGAATTATATTAAATTCTAATTTTTAAATTGGTTTATAGGTTTTGTTTTTCAATTTTATATAAATGTTTAATATACAAAACATAATATCAAAGCTACACCACAGTTAAATACAATCAAAATTATTTATAATAATGAAATAAAAAATTAACAATGTCAAGCAATATAAGTCAAACAAGAAAATGATAAATGAAAGTCAAATTAACCGAAAATATAAAATCCAAAAACAAATGTCAGTCAAATATTTTAAATTATTATAATTTCATACCGGCCTCCAGCTCGAGTGTTTATTTAATATCCCCATTGTAGCGGCAAGTTGTATAAATATACAACGTTATTGTATATACAATATGTAAAGAAAACCCTGTCCGATCCGTGAAGGTATTGTTAGGAATCGATAACTGATTCTACTAATGCCGACAAAGCCGGACTAAAGTTTAAAAAAACCCCCCAAAAAAATAAATATTATTTTGCAAAAAGAGGTAACTTAATACATGTGCGGTATGACACCCTTCCGTGGGCGACTGGGGGCAGGGCACGCGACACGTGGTCGAATCGCATAAGCGAACCGTCAAAACGGTGTTGTCACTTTTTTAAAAATTACCAAATTTCGGGGAAGTTGGAATTAATTCGCGGGAAAAAAAGATTATTTTAAAATTCATTAGTATTGTTACTATGATGGTTACGTAAAATGTTATATTATATTTGGTCAAGTGTTTACCTAACCTTTATTATCCTTATCGGTCGGACAGGGTTTTCTTTACATATTGTATATACGAAACCCGAAACTCGTGTCCAGTATTTTTAAGTAAAGAATCTATGTACAAAATTTCAAAAGGATATCATAAAAAACCACAATGTTATGAGCTTGTTATGTTACCTGTTTGTCCCTACAAAAATATGGTCAACGGGCCGCTCGCGCCTACAGCAGCTCGGCGCGGCGGGGGCCCTAGGACACCATGATCCGCTGTGAACTGTATTATTACGCTCAGTAACCATACTGCAACATTTTGTAAATATATTTGGGAAAAAATATAACATGGTGTAAAAATGATCGAAATCGATTCAGTTGCTTATTCTGAACAAACTATATTCAGGTTGCGTATAAAGAAAAAATAAAGTTGTTTAATGTGCTGAACATTGAAAAGACTTACTCTGAAAATACTGGCAGCTTTGTTAAATAAGTAATCTGTGAGCCAGTATGCACACTGCCCTACTCCTTTACCCCGCGCTGCGCTTCCCATTTGTTTTCATTAAAGCTGTTGTCGCCTGCGAGCTGACGCGCTTTTATTGACACGCGGTAGAAATTGCATCTCTTATATAAGCTGATTTATAAGCCTGTTTCATATATACCGTCGTCGTGTCGTCGTGTCGTGTAATCGTGTGTCGTCGTCTTCCTTCTTATTCACTCAGTTTTTTTGAGTGAATAGGCTTAATAAGCTAGTGTGCTTTACCATCAACGATTGCATCACTGCTTACCATCAGGCGGGATTGCAGTCAAGCACTAGTTTATAATTATTAAAAAAAAAATACATAGCTTTGTTCTTTCCTCAAAAGACCATGAATCATGGTGGATGGTTCTAAATAACCATGCCATTTCATATGATCTAGCGCGTATGATATAGCGGACCCCGGGCTCCAATGCGAAAGCCGCGGATGCAACCGGGATAAACGCTGAGATGATGATGATTTCATATGATCTGACAAAGGTTATGTTTTTATTTTAAAAGAAACTGTGGTCTGCGTTTTTTTTTTTTTTCTTTTTGTTTTTCTCAGGGTATTCTGATAGGAAATGCTGAACCCATCTTGTTTTATAATTAAATAAAATACATGATTGTCTCGAAATTTACAGAAATTAAATAAGTTACCATTTAATTTTCTTACCTGTAAACAATCCAATGTATTTTAAGATACAAAGTCACATTGACTAAAATTTCCCAGTTACTAGGTAATTACCCCTAGGTAGGTACCCCTTACCTGACTGGTGGTCAGATTTTCAGGCTCCTGACGACCCTTAACGACTCTCATAAATCTACGAATAATAAAATAATTTAATAATAAATTTCCCAGACATAACAAAGAATTAACTATCGCCTGACAATAGATTGAATTCTTTTGAATTTCAGCACCTACAATGATCGGTACTTTTCAATAGTAAATTGATTCTCGTTCAGAGCGAATAAATCGCCATCTAGTGGTGCGTCGCAGTTTTATTGCAAGCCTCGGGAGCCGCTTTGTGATGCAAAAGATTGATGCCTATCTCTTGCTTACAGAATTTGTGATCGAATAGTAAAAGGAAGGAATGTATGTGTTTGTAACAATAAAACAGTTTTGTGAGTTATTTATTATCAGTAGTATACAATATGTTAAGAAAACCCTGTCCGACCCGTAAGGATAATAAAGGTTAGGTAAACACATGACCAAATAACATGAAATTTTACATAATCATCATAGTAACAATACTAGTTAATTTTGAAATAATCTCTTTTTCCCGCGAATTAATTCCAACTTCCCCAAAATTTAATAACTTTTAAAAAGTTACAACATTATTTTTGACGGTATAATTCTGAGCGAATAGCAATGCGAGCGCGTGCCGCGTGCCCTGTCCCTATTCACCCGCGCCTGTATGGACTACCGCACATGTTTTAAGTTACCTCTTTTTGCGAAATAATATTCATTTTTTTAGGAGGATTTTTTTAAAGATTACCCTGGTTTTGTAGGCATTAGTAGAATCAGTTATCGATACCTAACAATACCTTCACGGATCGGACAGGGTTTTCTTTACATATTGTATATTTAAGTAGGTATTATAAATAGTGAAACAATTCGATAGGTGTAAAATTGGAACAAAATATTTAGCTCGATATAATTTTAAAGACTAGGGAAAACCATCATCTCTGGTCGGAATAAGCTGAATGACAAATAACTCCTTTAATTGTGTAATTCGTACAGTGTACGTCATCAAAAGTCTCTATTCTTTTTCCTATCGACAAAAAAATGGTATAAAAAATAGTATAGTATATGTAGTTCTCAGATGTATTATAGATTTGCACCAATATATATGACTAAAATCATAGTAACATGGGAAATAGCCGGACTATTTTTAAAAGATTACAGCTAAAATACCTCCTTTTAATTGAAGGTGTTTATTCCACAATTCCGGTAGTCGTGGAGATCCTTGGGGGTGGCCTATGTCCTGTAGTGGACGCCTTTCGGCTGAAATGATGATGAATGATGATTCCACAAGTAGCTAGTCATTCACATTACAACAATTTTTTGTATGCAGTCGAACGCAGTTCTAAACTAATCCATTTGATAAGGAGGCCTTCTGTTATTGGTTACAGTTCCAACCTATATTATTGAATGTCTTTCAGGCCATTTAGTTAAAAGACTGGCGAAGTTAACGAAACACCGAATTCTACTAGTTCGTGGCGACTTATATAATTATATTACAAATAATGACATGGCACCTAAAATATATTTTAGTAAAATCCTCAAAGACTTTTGAGACTGTTATAATATCTTTAAATTCAATAAAAAGTAAAAAAACTAAAACCCAACTACGACAAAAAACGACGCTGAAAAAGTATAAAACAAGATTTTCAGAATACTGAACTGAACAAAGTTGCTAATGTAGTTGCAAAAATGGACACAGTAGACTCTACCAAGATGCCTTCGTTGTAAATTGACAATAATGTCTTACAATACTATTCTGAAGTATGCAATATTCACTATGTAGAGATAAATTTTCATGTTTGGAAAACCGCAGTCACACGTTATCTACGGTAGGTATATGTAACGTGTGACTACGCCTTTCCAAACATGAAAATTTATCTCTACATAGTGAATATTGCATACTTCAGAATAGTATTGTAAGACATTGTCAAGCAACTTTGTTCAGTTCAGTATTCTGAAAATCTTGTTTTATACTTTTTCAGCGTCGTTTTTTGTCGTAGTTGGGTTTTAGTTTTTTTACTTTTTATTATTTGTACTATTTTGGTGTTAAAGTGTATTTGTGGCGCTTAATATTAACAAAAGTTAAAATGACGAACTAAAAACTAGGTAGTTAACATACATCTCTTTTGACTTATGTATCGGCGTATAGTAATATGTAGAGATGTCCTATTTTACTATTTCGTAGCTTTTGGATCGTAGCGCGTATAGCAACGGTTTCCGCGTATGAAGCTCCCGGTTTTTCGTAGTAGCGACGCACATTTGCGTCGATGGCACCGAATGGGTCATGAATTAGTAGATGAGGTCGTTAGTATAAATAGATTGGATGGTTTTCTAACGGTGGTAGGCCAAAACATCGGCTGCCGGCAGAAGTTACCACCCACCAGACGAAGTCTTGCCGCTAAGCGATTGGTCGTGTTCCAGCATGATGTCTGGTGAAGCTGTAGGGAGGACGCGTCTGACCAGTTGTGTTGCGTTGTGTGGCGAGTACGATGCGCCAAATATTGTTGTTTCGGGAGTTTGGTCGTGGAGAGTCTCCAGATCAATCTACCTCTGGCGCAGCATCGTTGGTCGTGTTGGGTCACATTGCATCACCTGGCTCAACTGCCGTCATCCTTGCTATTCCTAAGTTTTTTTAAGTGAATAGGCTTAATAAACTAGTGCGCTTTACCATCAACGATTCCGTCACTGCTTACCATCAGGCGGGATTGCAGTCAAGCGCTAGTTTATAATTATTAAAAAAAACATATATTAAGAGGACCTGGGAAGATTTCTTAATCTATCTAATTCTGCTAACGATCGACTGTCATGTGGATTTTTAAGTAATTTATTATGATCCAATGCACTTATAAATAATCCCTCTATGGTTTTAACTCTACTGAGAGCGACATAGGCCTGTCCTTTAGCAAACAATGACTTTCCTAGATCTGTAACTTTTTTATCTAGAGTACAACCTTGTAATTTATGTACAGTACAACCCCAAGAAAGAATCAGCGGGAGCATTTTACGCTGAATTTGCCCAGAACCCCTCAAGCCGTCAAATTCAGTGAGGCAAGGCTCGATTTTGATAAGTCCGTTAATATTTGCTTCTATGGATGCGTCGTCAAATTGTATGAGAACAGTGCTTGGCTGTTCTCCTGTTCCAACTGATCGCGCCGAAGAGCAGGCCATTCGAAGGCCACTCCCATCGCTCCGTTTACCAAACCCTGGTTTACATTCAAATTTCTACGAAGCATTACTAGGGATTATGTACAAACATAAAGTACTCGTGAAGCTCTTTCAGATGATACCAAATACGGTATATTTATTTTAATTTTATATTAACATAGAACTTTTTGTCCGCTAGAGGGCGTAATACTAAATTTGGTGACAAGCTTTATAGCTCATAACTAGGTTCCGCAGTGGTCTTATTCTGATATGTAGTAAAGAAGCTATCTATGAACGAAAAGATGTGAATTATATGCAATCAGCCCATGAATACAGGTAAAGTCACAAGCAAATGCTAGTAATATATATATATTCAAAATGTACAAGTAAAGCCCTTTCAAATGATACCAAACACGGCATATTTATCTTAACTTTTTTTTTTTACTCTGTATATTTTGTCCGCTAGAGGGCGCCACATTAGATTTTGTGAAACTCCATATAGCCTATAACCAGCGGACAATTAAGACGCTTCTAATGATACGTCATTTATCGAATTCGAATAAGTAGTTTAGAAATTACGAGGGAACAGATGAACATACATACATACATACATACATACCAGTAGCGAAGAGTCCATACAAGCCGATTCCCACCGGGTTACCTTTCAAAAATCAGTTCCATATTCATACAAAAGTATTTACATTCTATTTCATTAACAAAGTATTATTAATCAAATGCCTGCGCGATTTACAATAGCAATAGTAATTCTTAGCAATACCCTAAGTATCACATTTCATTTTATAGTCGTAAATTAATCAGCGCTTAAATTTTTCGTACCTAAATTACATTAAAGGTAACTCGACGAATTACAGCTTATCTCGGCCAACGTTTTACTATGAGGCGAAAAGAGACAGAGCGTGTCAGACATCTCTTTCTAATGATCGCTAACTGTCCGTAATTTTTGAGAAAAGATAGGCTACTGCCGACCGGCTTGCAGTTCTCTCCTCTCCTCTATTAGAATGAGACAAAGAAACGTTTTAATGAAATCCTTCGCAAGTCATATTCTTTTTATTTTGGCATATTTTCGTGTTCCATTTCGTTTGGTTGAAAATAAATTATTGTTAGTATGTGACATGTGTTCGTTTTTCGTGTTTTTCGTTTGTTATATTTTAATATTTGTGGTATTTAAACTGTGACTGATTCTGTAACGTAATTTAATCGCAGATTTGGTTAAATACTGTGTATTTTGTTTGTTATTATGGCTTTAATTCATATAGAGTGCTGCTCAACTGACTACCTGCTGAATGAACTTAAAGTCTTACGTCAGCGTCGTTAAATAAATTGGACACCTATGAGCTTTTTTTACAGCTCCAGAATACGTCTTTGAAAGACGCATTTTCTCAAGTTTCGACTCTTTGCAGTTTAATTCTGACAGCTGATAGCTGAAGCTACTGATATGGGGAGGCCCATTTCAGTAGCTTCAGCTGAGCGGTCATTTTCTGCTTTAAAACGCATTCACACATATGTGCGAAACTGCCAAAAAGAGCAGAGATTGTCCGATTTGGCTATCATGTCAATTAAAAAAAATTTGCTTAATAAAATGAAAAGTAATCCGAATTTTTATAACATCATTTTAGCTCATTTTGTTAAAAAAAACAGACGCATTGCATTACAATATAAATAACGTTGTGATTGTGTATAATTTGCTTTATTTTTGCTTAATATTTTTGTTGGTTTTGGATCGGTGTTTGTGTGGTTCGGTTTTTAACACTTTATTATTTTTGTAATTTTTTATTTTATTTTTTCTTGACTCTTATTCCCTAACAATAGGTACTTAACTTAGTACTTACTAACAAGCATGCATGTGTGGTATGGAGATGCACGTCGAAAAAGGCTTTTTTTTCTTTTGCTGCCGCTTTTATCATACTTGAAAGACACTGTTATCAAATCATCAGTCCTTTTTTGTATGGTGAAGGTGGGGCTTTTAATACTATTCTTATCTGAAGACCTCCTCCAAGATATCCTGCAGTAGGTAAGTGTTTAAGTGTTTATTTTTTTGGACCGGCTTCCCTTTGTCAAAATTTCACCCTTCGCCACTGATACATACATACATACATACATAGCCTGTCAAAATCATAACCCTCCTTTTGCTTTGCCGTAGTCGGGTAAAAATAGATAATATTTCTTAATAAATACTATCGGTCACTTATACACTAGATACACAGTCTCAAACAAAACTCTTATCAAAAATGGCGACAAGTATTAAGCAGTCTAATGTAGTCAAAATAAATATATATTAATTTAAAATCAGCCTTAAATACAGTGTATAAAGTTCATATGACAAAGCAGTACAAAAGGCCATTATTTTTTACGACCGAGTCCGTGGTACATCAAACATCAAACCAATTTCAACCTTACCCGCATGCATTAAAGTCAGAATTATAAAGTAAGTACTAAATGAAAGAAGCACCCAAGTGCTGCGTTGAGCGATGTTCAGTTCAACCATTTTTTTTACGCTGTTTGTGAATCTAGTGTATAAGTGATCGATGATGAATACTCATTTTATCCTGTAAAGGAGTTAAGTGAAAAGGAGGTAATTAGACTTGAAATGACTTGACTACAGTGTTGATATCTGATTTAGTGCATAATTACGTGGTAATAAATACTTTTTTCTTTTTTTATTATGAATTGTTACTATTTAACGAATTTGCATGCCCGTGGGGCTGATCACACCACAAACTTACTTTGTATTGTATGACCCATGCAAATGCACTATTTGATTTGGTTTGTAGTAGGACATTTGTTTTTGTATGTGACTGTATTTATGGCGCTGTTTTTTTTTTAACATTTACGAGCAAGTAAAGTCGAGTGGTTGTAGTAGGTGTATAAAAGATACGGGTGAATACGTAATGCTGTATGCAATGTGACGTTGCATTGAATTCAACGAGGATCATATTTCACTATAGAATGGTGAAAACTTTATTCTTTATGATATATTGCTTTTATGATACCGAGTAAAAGATGTCAGCTTCTATTGTTCGTTCTTATATTTGTTATTTGTTTATATTAAAAAAAAAAAAATTTCATAAATAAATACCTACATCTATTTATACTGCATAGGAGTTTATTTTTTATTTACCTAGGCTAGTTAGATTTTTGTCTCACTTAAGATATGTAACAACTCCGAAACCCTGAAAGTATCGGAGAGAAAGGGCAAGAAAAGACCAGTGGGTTAGTTGTGTAATACACTCTTGATCAAACAAAAATTTAAACGTATAAAGCAACGAATTATCAATATAATTCACATTAAAATTGATGATATTTTACGAAATGAGGGTGCTCCGATGTCATCCGTCATCGATGTCAGTAATAAAATACAAATAAAATCATAACGAAAAACGCAACAGCGACCCTATGTAGGTAACATTGGATACCAAACAAACGCTGGTATATATTTCATAGCTATTACATCATTTGAAGCCGCAGCGGTCTCCAGCTCACACAAAATGCGGCGTAAAAAACGCCGAGCAGTCTGGAAGCACAAAGCATAGAATTTATCGTCCACCTCACGTGCCCGAAACACGCGCACGCCGATGTACAAAACAATTACTGGATATATCAGCTTTTGCATAGAAAAGACCATTGGTTTTTTGGTTGGGTTTTTGACTTCAAGTCTGTTTGGTGGGTGCGCAAAACTTTTTGCATTGGCGTGTCGTTTATAAATAAACCTACTGGGAACCTAAATAAAATAAGTTTTAAATTGCTGCGCTGTGTCGCGCGATTTCCGCACGGAACATAACATATTTGTACAATCAGCTGTAGAAGTCCATTCCCACCTTAAAGACTACTATCGCCTGCGCTAAACCGGCCACGCACACTAACGCATTATTTTTATTATCGCAGTCTTCATCTTTTTTTAAAGTAATGCAAAATTTCGTTACTTCATTTGAAGTTAAGTTAGCGGCCGCACTTAACAATGGTCTATCATAAGCGAGCGATTGTGGGTTCGATTCTTAATAATGGCAAATCTTTTTGTTGTTTCATATAATTTAAAATTATGATAACTGATTTGTATTTTAAAGTAAAAATGTTTGCAAATAATATTTAAACGAATAGGAAAATTTACTGAATATTTATACCAAAATAGGATTTTATTATATGTTTTAGTTTACTATAGATGTAAAATAATAAAAAATATATAAAAATAAAACAATAAGCATATTATAATGCAATATATTATAAAGTTATATATTATTCGGTATAGATATACTTATACTAATAAATGAAACAAACGTTGAAATGGCAGCATTGTAATATTTTATATAAAAGTAATCCTTGACAAACTTATGATATTATTATGGTAAAAAATATAAAAAACATTTTTGGTTTTTAGATATGAAAGTTATAGTATTACATGTTATCATTAAAGAGGTTATAGCTTAATTATTCATTTTCTTAAAGAAAAGAGGATTGAAGCTTAACCTGAGTATTATTACAATCATAAAATAATCTATACTTAGAACACAAAACAGTGCTTATTACATTTACAATTTTTTTGCGTGTATAGCATGGTACTAGTGCTGCCATGCTGCAGTGCCTTTTTTCGGAGTTTGAAGGCATGAGATTATAATCTTCAAGCGCTTTCTTAGTTCAAAAGTAAACGAACTTATTTCTTATCGAATTCCGAAATTATTGTTTTTATAATTTACCAAAAGTAATTTGTATTGAAACTGCAAAAGGCGACATCTGTTAGCCATTAAGCCAACCGAACATATTACTGTCACTTAGCTAAATTACTTTACGAGTTGGTTTAGAGTCCGTTATTAGGATATATAATTTTATTTAAAACACTCTGTAGGACACTTCTGCACTGTGATTGTTATAAATTGTTTTTTTTTTTTTTTTGTTTTTGTTTAGCTCGATAAGTGTCCACCGGTCTCGCCAGTTTATTTTTAAACCACAAATGCAACCTCCCTTCTTCGCATGATTTAAAAGTTTATTCAACGGTAAATATTGTTGTATCGTTCCACGTGTCTCGACACATAAGCCACCTTCGTCTTCCAACCTCTTGACTTTGGCTTACAGTATTTCTCTAAAACAATAACAATTTTATTGCACACTTGCAACAAACGAATGGTTTGCACCTTGCCCAAATAATAATAAAAACAACTTACACAAAAGCCGGTTTCATATATGATATTTGAGATATATTGCTGTATATGCCTGCATATTGATTAAAAAAGTAAAACTAATAACACGAACTCGTAACTACATATATGTTCACCAACCAACAACAGCTAAGTAATATTATTTGAGTTATTGTAGTTAATAATAGTTATTGTAGGTAGTGGAACATTTTTTGTTCAGTTTGTTTCAAATCTACTGTCAACTTTTTATAATGACTCTAATATAGAAAAAATCTTAAAATAAGGTATCATCGTTAAGTTGCGGATCGGTATTTTTACATATTTTTGTTGTCAGCATTCATAATTCATCAATAAACATTTCAAAAATATTTTGTAAGTTGTTTTGTACTCGAACCACCTTGAATGCCTATCAAGGCGAGGACCGCTAGGCTATTGGAACACTTACTGTGAACGTTGAAATTAGTAAGTAGTACCTAACAATCATAAGCGGGCAGTAAGTTGTCAATGTGTATCAAACTTTATTATAGAAGAAGGTCGTAACTACAACTAGTATTGCTTGGGCATAGTTTTGTGAGATTGTAACTCGACTTTTGGTCTTGACTGTACATCCTACATGTAGCATTGTAGCTGTTCCGGGTCTGGCTGTTTGTGTATGTGAGTTTATATGTTTGTAAACGTACCCACGATATAGGAGAAATTCCTAGTGTGGGGCAACGTTTAAAAATAAAATAGTCATTTCGCTTCAAACATAAAATGATAAGACGCCTAATAACATTTTTGTCCAGTAAAGATCAATCCACACAAACAAGAAAATAAAAAAGAATATTTGGCGAGAATCGATCTTGAAAATTACCAAACATAAAACTTCCAAAAATAAAAATAGAAAACTTCTATCAATTAACTGCTACAATTGCTGCTAGACCACTAGTGGTCTAGGTTAGGTTTTAGAACTAAATACCAGCTGCAGTATCTTAATTAAAAAAAAAACTTTACAAACACTTTCAAGCAGACCACATTTTAGCAGCCTTTTGAGCAGCTGTTTCTTCATTGTTCTTTTGTTTAAGATTGCATTTACATTCTCATTTAAAGAAGCAACAAGAATAATGTACCCAGAATTTTATAACATCTTGATTTATAATAAACGTTCTCGGAGTTTCCTACCCCTTCTTTTCCATAAAGACCTACGTTTTGGAATAAACAACTAGCTTCATTATTCTGACTAATTGACCAACAGTTTGACAGTTCAAACGTATCAGTAAATGGATGAATCGAAATAAATTCTTCGAGTTAGAGTTCACTTACTCTAAAAAGCGACTCATCTAGCTACCTTTGATCCATGTGAGTAGCGTTCCGTCATCCACGTAAACAATGCTTGCTACAGGACAACTTTCCCTTTGCGGGTTATATGGAATGCTTTTTCAGAAGTACACAGTATGTGGTCGCAAGGCTTTACTAAAGCTTGCCTGTTTAAATATTTCTCAGATTTTAGTATTGTAACCCCGACTAAATGGACTATTTGGATTAAATGTATGGGAAAACTCCTATTGTTTGCAATTTTTACTTTTAGTGTTTTAAATTCGGGTGGAAGTTATACGACTATATGATTATCACTGTTGAATAGTGAATTGAATTACTTGAAACTTTTGCTAGGTAACAAAGCAAAAGCAGCTTTAACCAAAATATGGTCAGCAGGATATGTATTCAATAAAAAAAAAATGTTTATATTCGTCTACACACTGAAAATTACATTACATGTTCACGAAGTCGGCGTGACCTACATAGACTAGTTCTAGATGATTTGCCTAGAAGTGCTAAATACAATACAAACTGTGTGTACGTAAATTTAACAAATTACCAATTGCACTAAAAGAACTAAATGCCAGACTCTTTTCTCCGTTACCAACATTCAGGTTGCCCCAGCAGTCTTCTTTCGGTCGTCGGTACATCTAGCTGAGAGGCGTCCCACAGAACATTGGCCAATGCGAGGTCTACCCTCCAGGTCAAATCTACTTCACCTCGTCTATTTATACGAAAAACGCACGTTACAAACCTATGTATCACAAATAAATTGATAAGAAATAAATTTGTAAATAAAGTACATAACTGAAATGAATGGGACGTCATGTTCAGTTAATGACGGATAATTTGTACCTACGGAATGAAAAATACAAAAGGAATATCAGCTAACGAAGCGATTCAAAGCAAGGTTTTATATAATACGCTAATAATGTCAATTTTCATTATAGCTAAAGAAAACAGGAACATAATTGCTTAATGTATTTCAAATGGCCTAATGCCTTTCATTTTGATAATCCAACAATATGCGAATAAAACTGTAGTTTATGTTAATTCTGCACCATAATTGCATAATACACTGTTAATCTCAATTTGAAGTGTATTGCTAATCCATCTCTCGTTTAAGTTCAAAAATGTATCTGCCCAAAAACATAAATAACGAAATTAATGTTGTTGAAGTGTCAAAATGAAAGCTATTGATAGTGAATCATGCAATTAGTCTGCAGTTTATAAAACACTGTATGCCAAACTTCGATATCCGTTGTATAGTTTTTGCGTAAAAGAATAACAAACATATATTCAAACTTTCCCGTTTATGATATTAATGTCACGTTATAAATCAAACAGTTGAAGGAAAATGCCATCTGGCTTCTTTGGATTCAGTGGAGAGGCGTGCGAAGAGGGTAATTGGCGACCCAGATGTAGCTCAAAACGTTCTCCAAAGCCTGGAGCACAGGTGAAGAGTAGCCAGCCTGTAGGTGTTCTATGGAATGCATTTTGGGGAGTGTGCGAGGGAATTGCATGATTTAATCCCCCATCTCCTTTTCATTATCCACCCTTACGTTGTTGATACCACAACGACCCGAGCAAAGTGTTTCGTATCTTCTTTTGTACAGCGTACAACGAGGGCCTGGAACAATTTGCCCGCGGCGGTGTTCCGTTGGACTACAATTTAAGTGTCTTCAACGCTAGAATGCGTAGGCTCTTAATATACTAGCGCCCTTTAAGTACCATCAACGATTGCAACACTGCTTACCATTAGGCGGGATTGAGGCACTGGTTTATCGATACTAATATTATAAATACGAAAGTAACTCTGTCTGTCCGTCTGTCTGTCTGTTACGCTTTCCCTCTTAAACCTCTCAACCGATTTTGATGAAATTTGGCACAGACAATCTTTAGACACTGAGAAAGGACATAGGCTACATTTTATTGAAAAAAAAATGATATTCCCGAGGGAAATCTAAAAAGCGCGATATAACCGAAATCCACGCGGGCGAAGCCGTGGGCGGAAGCTAGTTATGTATAAAATAAATAGTACCAAACGTAAACGAATAAGGAAATAGCACCGGAAGACGCAGCATGGGTAGGCCCCCGACAAGGTGGACCAATGACCTGGTAAAAGTCGCGGGAAACCGCTGGATGCGGAAAGTGTAGGACCGGTCGTCGTGGCGATCCTTGGGACAGGCCTATGTCCAGCAGTGGACGACTTTCGGCTGAAATAGTGATGATGATGAAGGAAATGGATTATCAGTTAGTGTGTTGAACGATTGACCTTTTTTTCCGCATGGGAAATCATCAAATGACCTCTCCCACTCTGGGTGGAGTTTAAGGGGTATAAGACTTTTACTGACTGAAACACACCCACTTGCCGGTCCGCCAGGGACCACGATATCACATTCAAACATTGGGATGTTTGAATGTGATACCGTGGTCCCTGGTGGTGCTCTGGAAGGAGAACGATTGTCCTGAAGGCGTATTTCTTTACTCATTGAAATTTCAGTGAGTAAAGAAATACAACCACAATCAGGTTCCAGTCAAGGAAAACACAAATATGTCACAGAATCTCAAAAAGCACAAGCAGTCAAAAGTCCTTTATTCAAATTAGGCTGAGAGTCAGCACCTTTTGAAAGTCAATATTTCCTAATGGTTTCTCTCACCTGACCCGAATAATCCAAGCACTGACGAAAACCAATATTCCAAGAGTACACCGGTTGTCCGTATTTCAAGCTTCCGACTGCCAATGACGATATAACATAGGTATTTGTATGATAGCCGGAACCAACAGCGTAACGTGCTCGCCGAGGCAGAAAGAGCATGGAGCAAATCTTGGAAAGATATTTAACTTCAAATACTGGTTCTATTTGAACTTAAATACAACTAGTATTTGCTTTCTTAAAACTTCATCGATCACAGTTCTAAATACAAAAATAATACATGCATACGTTTTAGAGGATGGGATTTCCCATCTGCAAAAAGTTTCATCCCCTTTTAATACGGGTTGGATTATCAAAAATTCTTGCTCAATCCACATTTTGAAAGAACTGTAGAAGAACCTCATATGCAAAATATAGCGATTTAGACTGCGTATTGTCTGTCAGTGAATTAAAGTTTCTTTTGTTTTATTACACTATGAAGTCTCATTTCTGGGCAAAAGAAAATCAGTCCATCATGTTTTCATTGCTGAAACAAAGGCTTCCTCTCTGTGAGATTGGTGAGAGTGCCTCGCGGCCTAGTTTAACCTGGACTAGGTCCGCGTGGTAGATTACGATCCATCTGAAGTTGATATAAAATGACTTCAAATTTTTCAGATCTTTGACATTCCGGTTTCCTCGCGATGGTTTCCTTCAGCATTTTATTTTATTTTATTTATTTGGGACAAAAAACAGTTATACGTTACAATATTAATAGTAGGCTAAGGTATAATACATAGTAAACAAACATATAACCCACACCAATGTCCACGGAATCACATTGATTGTTCCAGACATAAGGAAACGGACGCATACAGAAGGGGACAGTCAGAAAGTAACGAATGATAAAACTAAAACTAAACCCTAAAAATCACACACACCAATTCAAGATAGCGTGCCCCGTCCAGATATGGTCTGTGGGCAAAATCACGTCACACCAAATGAAGAAGAATAAAGAAGAAGAAGCAAATAAAGAAAGAAGAAGAAGCAGTAACAGTTAAGGATTACCAGAAAGTAAATTAATAGCCACTTTTCTAAATTTGTTCTGGTTAAGAGCGAAAATATCTAAATTTGCGAAATGTGAATTGTAAATTTCTAATAATCGGCGAAGAGGAGCCCTTTCCCCAGCATTTGTTCTACATTGCTCTGTGTAGAACAGGCGGGTTCCTCGTACTGCACGCCTACTAGCAATTCTAGGTACCACATAACATATTTTATTTACAAGCTCCATACAATTAAACCTGTTGTTGCATATGCCAAACAGCATCATAACCATAAGCAGTGTACTCCTGTGCTCCAAATTTTGTACCGTTTTATCAGATACAGGAAATCTTAGTGTGGTAACACTTATAATGTGTAGTGCGAAGAAATTTTTTCTGCACCATTTCTAGTCTGTGTGGACACCGCGTATTCTAACTGAGAACGGACTAAAGTTTTATACAAAAAGAGGAAAGTGGAAGTGAAGTGGGATTTTGAGAGCAAAATGCCCAAATCCTTCCAAGAACAATTCTTTTTTTTAATATTATCAAATCTACTTCTTAACAAAAGAATTAAGAAGTAGATTTAATAATGCTAAATCAGGACGGGTTGAAATGATCCATTATTTTTCTTTGTTATATTGATTGTGTCTACTTATAAATTCCCTTATTTATAAGTACATATCCCTTACTAACTTTTTTTTTTGTTGGGATGGGAAATCATCAAATGACTTCTCCCGCTCTGGGCATAGCGCAAGGGCGTGTCAGACTTTTACTGACTAAAACCCACCCGTGTTTCTTCACTTGGCTGTGTGACGGCCAGGGCCACGGTTTCTTGTTTAACCAACCCGCAACCCTGACCCTGGAGGCATCGGTCTTCGTGGACCCCGTCACGATGTGCTGACATTTCTTTGAGGCGCGCGCGAAACACGGTGCGCCGTCGACTCGGGCCTGATCCTTACTGGGCGGCGAGCTGCCCACTGCTTACCGCCTGCAAGCCCGCGCCTGCTGTGGCTGAGAGTTTGGTGTCGTCTCCCGACCAGGGCGTCTCCTGCGGCAGCTAGTAGCGTAAGGGCGCTGGGATTCCCGTTGTCTCACGCGCTCCGCCTCCTACTTTGCCAGCATCACTGCTTCGCAGAAGGAGGTGACGGCCTGCCATGCACTCTTGCTCCGAACCATGGCCTGGACCAGGGTCAGACGCGAGAGATCGCCGCCGATCGCCGCTATGAGGACACGGCGGTGCTCTACCCAAGCCGGGCAGGCCTCCACCGTATGCTCCACCGTGTCCTCAGGGCGATCCACACAGTGGTGACACCCTGGCGTTTCCTCCCGCCTTATACGGAACAGGAACCTCCCGAAACAATCGTGTCCGGTGTCCGGGTCCGGACCTGCGTCAGGTGGAAGATGAGGTTGCCGTGGCACCTCTCTAACCACTCCTCAAAGAGGGGACTTACCGCCGCTATTGTGGCGTGCTCAGCACTGGGTTGCGACCATCGCACTCTCCATGTCGCCATGAGATTCCGCCTAGTAGAGAATGAAAAAGATTAAGTAAGTAACTGAACTTTCCCCAAATGCTAATGTCTATAAATAGTCTTCAAATCTTCTCAGAACGGAACTCTTGAAAACCGCACCATTAAAAACTTCCCACTCCAAAACTCATCAATACTAAACAAATACGATTTGAAAACCGATTAACATCTTGCTCTTTAAAAATATCAACGGTGATTCTAAAAGGAAAGTTGTTGGCAGGTGCAGTGCTAGACGCATCTTCACGCTACTGCCAGACGGGACCGACGCAGCTCTTGTAAACCCTTAAAGTGCTCAAAGTGAGAAAATAAGGGTTAAGTTTTAAAAGCACTCTGTCTGGCTGGGGTTGTGGTGTAAATAGGCAAGCTGAGGCGACTTTTTTTTATTCAGATAAATTAAACAGATTATCGTAAATTCCTTCTTTCACTTTTAAAGTCAAACTTCAAACAGATAATGTTTCACTTGACTGAGAACTAGGTCATCATCATCATCTCGGCGTTAATCCCAGTCGCATCCGAAGCTTATTCAGCTTTAGAGTCTGGGTTCCGCTTTAGCAGTCTAACTGCGGATTTCGGCTGAACTTCGACATTTTCCGTGAACCGACTGCCGTCTGACCTTCACAACCTGAAGGCGATATCGAAGCATTGCAGCTAGACCAACTGTTTGACTTTTTGAGAGCTCCAACAACTTGTAACGACTGCCATTAGATGTTCGTAAGACAACCGAGGCCAACGATCGAACTTGACTGATAGGTATTCTAAATAAGCTAATTAGTCCATGACTATTGGACATTGCTTTGTAGTTTTAAGCTGTTTCTCTTTATTGGTTGGTTGGACATTGCTTTGTAGTTTTAAGCTGTTTCTATAATAATAATAGAAAGCCATTTAGATTTCAATTACAACAGTCTCATCTCAGTGTCAATCTGTTAAGAATACCTTTAAAAGAGCAGATAGAAAAGTACACAGCTAGATATTTATAATCAACTTAATGTTTTTGTTTATTTAAAATAATTAATTGTAATTTTCAAGGGAATATTTTCGTATACTTACAATTCCCTTACACTTCACCTACCCACCATTCTTTTATAACTTAAACCACATCCTGAGAACGTACATACGACAATCGGATAGGACTTTAAATAAATAATGAGAGAACTCTGGCAGCTGGTACGTCACGACACTTTGACGCTTTCTTTTAATGATACCGCCCAATAAACGCTTGGACACACCGCCTTTCTCTTGTAATTTTTTATTGATTGTTGCTATTGATAGCAAATTGGAGTTTAAAAAAAAAAGTTTTGTTACTTTGATTTTTTTTAATAGTTTTAAATAGCTGTACGTGGTTGTTGGAAAGTTTAATGTGAGTTTTTGTTAAAGTTGTTTGTTAAACTGTAACAAGACTTTTGGTTTTGATTACTTTGTTATAGTTTGCTTTTTGTTTTTCTTTTATTTAGTGAGCCGGTTTTAGTTCACTTTACTAAAACTAAACTCTATACAGTAATATTACTATTTAGATGTACTTAATACTTTTTAATAAATTTGCCAAAGAATCACCCTGCCAGCTATTTGGACCTTTTTTATCTCCCTTGTTTCCCTTCTTTTTTGTCTGTTTGTTGTGTTCCCTCATTTCAAAAATATTATAATTACACACTATCACAAAATTCCTTAAGCCAATTTCATTTAAATATTTACACCATCCAGTCAAGACATGACAATAGGGTACTCATAAACCAACAGTAGGAAATACGTCCAATACAAGGGAACACTATAATTTCCGGGGCGTATAGCCCAGACAGTAAGGATAACCACTCAGTGTGACGGCAACGTTTAACATTAAGTGTAGGTTTGTCGTGTCCAACTATTCTTTGTAAAGGTGACATCATACTTACGAGTCAAACGCAAACGCAAAAAGGCTTTAATATGACAAGATGTTACTCGCTAGGCGACACAGCCGAGGTTATCGGCGTATTGTTGCTGAAATGTCGATTTTCTACAGATTGTTCTTCGGAGAGTATGCGCAAAAATTGGAAGACCTAAATTCGCCATCGCATTTTTACTATTAGACTACTTAACGTAATGCAGGATACCATTCACACTTCACAATAAAAAAGGAGCAAAAAGTTTTAGCTGTGACGCAATCTATACTATTGTATAGGTACAGTATACATAATTATGTATATCTCGTTGTAGCAAGCACGGTGTCGGGTCGGTCACTCTCACGTGAATTCAAAGCTTTCTCCCCAACCAACAAAAGTGCTCAACGTTGCTTAAGAATTTAAGAAGAATGTAAATTTGTGTGTTTCATTTCACATACACTAAACACGGGTATAAGATTTCATTTTCCGTTCGCGTTACACCAATATACAACATGTAAAGAAAACCCCGTCCGACTCATAAGGATAATAAAGGTAAGATAAATAAACACATGATCAAATAAAGTACGAAATTTTACATAATCATCATAGTAACAATACTAATGAATTTTGAAATAATCTATTTTTCCGATAATTAATTCCAACTTCCCCAAAATTTGGTAATTTTTAAAAAGTGAGAACACCATTTTGACTGTAGTATTATGAACGATGTGACGACAGCCTCCGTGGCGTAGCGGTAGCGGACGCGGCCGCTGCGCAAGGTGGCGCGGGTTCGATCCCCGCACAGTGCAAGTATTTGTATGCATGAATATGAATATTTGCACTGGTCTGGTCGTGCCTTGGAAAGCACGTTAAGCCGTTGGTCCCGGTTGCCATACGAACATCTAGTGGCAGTCGTTACGGGTTGTTGGAGCACTCAAAAGTCCAACAATTGGTCTAACTGCAATGCTTCGATGTCGCCTTCGGGTTGTGGAAGTCTGACGGCAATCGCTTCATGGAAAATGTCGAAGTTTATCCATATCAGCAGCTGGACAGATGCGACTGGGATTAACGCTGGAATGATGATGATGATTATGAACGATGCGATCGCTCTGGCCCCCCTTCGCCCGTGCATGTATTGCATATCGCACATGTATTAAGTTGCCTCGTTTTGGGAATTAATATTTATTTTTAGGGGGATTTTTTTATCAGTGGTCTATACCTAACAATACCTTCACAGATCCAACAGAGTTTTCTTTACTTATTGTATAATAATTATGGTTGTAACGGAGCTCCGCTTCCGCTTCCGTTACTGCGGAAGTTCCGCAAGAAATCGTATCTTCGCTTCCGCCTCCGCCTCCGCACAATTTTTAGCGGAGTTATAACGGAGGTTTATTTACGTATTTATGCAATAAATAAATAGTCCGGCCGCGTTTGAGCCCGAAATGGTCAAGAATCAACTAGTGCGAGGCGGGAATGCGGCAAGCACAATTTGTTTCTCCTTAATTTTCATTACAAGAAGGTAATATTTTTTACCAAGTATACTACTATTAATGTACGTATTTAAAATAAAAATTTTGTTTTAATTAACCATAAATTTCAATTTTATCTACATATATGTACTCTCACCTCCGCCTCCGCCTCCGTTAACCTCCGCATCCGCGGAGGTGAGACTCGTCGCCTCCGCATCCGCCTCCGCCTCCGCTAACAAGCCTCCGTTACAACCCTAATAATAATGAAGGTTCATCTCTGTTTTTACATTTCTATGGTTCATCCACTTCTTTTATATCCTTGGCGAGTGAAATATTGTGAATATCGCAATAAAACAGTTTCATAATGAATTTATATTTCACTTTTGATTCATTTTGTCAAGATATTTCAATTCCAATGAAAGTAGTGGTAAGTGAAGCGTTTAATAGCGGCTTAAATATACCTTTGTGGTGTCCAACCAGTCTTTGTAATGCTATTTCTGTAGACTGTAGATGATTGCCGATAATTACGGATGCAAAAGGTAAATTGTTGGAATATCCGACAGCTACCGAGGAGTAATTGTCTCAATTAAATGTCGCCTTTGTCTGTTTTAAAATTCTGAGTGTATTTGAAAATACATAGATATGGCGTCATTTTCTTTAATTTGTGAGGTTTGAAATAGCTTGAGTCATTTCCTGGATTTACCATGTGACGATTAGGTTTTTACTTGATTTAATACAATGTGTTTTAAACATTGACAAATGAAATCGTTTAGAACAATTAACTTTTTAGCCGTGGGGCCATTTTTTCGTTAGAGTATAATTTAACAAAACTAAACTTATTTCTGATTATTTCCTAGCAATATCATAAAGATCGCCCCTCTTATTCATAAAAGTTATTTAAACTTAACTAGTGGTCAGCGATTCTTTAACCATACATTTTTGACCTTTTAACGTCACTTCACTAAATCATCGTTTATGATGATTGAATGTTTAGCGCCTTAATATTCAACATCATCATCATCAGCCTCTACTCTTCCACTGCTGGACATAGGCCTCTTCCATAGCACGCCAACAAGCTCGATCCTGAGCAGTTCTCCCCCAGCCACTACCAGCCACCTTTTTGATGTCGTCGCTCTATCTCGTCCAAGGGCGTCCTACGCTACGTTTGCCGAGACGAGGTCTCCACTCGAGGACTCGTTTACCCCAACGGTTGTCGGCTTTATTATTAAGTGTGATTTATTCTCCTGCACCCATCAAAAGCTCGATTCTTCGCGTCACATCTTTTGGAATGAAACTCGTACCCGAATTATAAAAACAAAAATCATGCACCGAAATTGTATATCTACTGTAGTACAGATTTTTTTTTTTTGCGAATTTGTCAATAGTTGTAATATAATGTACACTCACATTTATTATTTATACTTGTACTCATTTCGATTCATTCCTACAGGTCATAATACGCATTCCAGTACTATGAGGCGCTGCGCGCTGTTCTGATTATTTTCCAGGACCGAGATTCCGCGGCTTCGGCGCGGATCAATAGAAACCCCTTGCAATTTTTTTTTGAAATCGATTTTAAGCATAGAAGGCTAGTTGCGATAACGGAAAAAATAGTTTTTTTGAACTCAGCGCATCCAGATCTATATGATTATCTATAGTGGTGAGGGTTTTGAGCAACTTCGGGCACATACATACAGACAGACATACAAACATACGCACTTTATAGGGATGGATTACAGACAGCCCTCAACTTCAACCTTAAGTTTCGACGACTTAGCGACATGAGATGTGACATTGGGAACTGTACCTACGGGATCGTACGACTATTTCCTACTTTACACTACCTTTTCAATCCATACTAATATTATAATTCGGAAAGTGAGTTTGTTTGTGTGTTCCGCTTTCACGCCGTAACTACTGAACCGGTTGCTTTGAAATTTTGCAGACGTAAAATTAGAAGTCCGGATTAAATAACAGGGTAGAGTTTTTATCCCGAAAAAAAATGATATTCCCAAAGGAAATCTAAAAAGCGCGTTAAAACCGAACTCCATGAGGGCGAAGCCGCGGGCTGAAAGCTAGTATACTTTAACTTACGTTGTTACAACAACATTTACAATATTTTGACCAAAAAACAGATAAATATTCTGTGATTTTGACATAGTTTGTATCGAAAGTTATTTAAAACGAAAGGCAGAATTACATACACTCAGACGGATGCAGGTAACTAAATCGCCGCCCTACAGGGAAATTGCCTAACAAACTATCAGTAGCAATTGACTTCATTTTGACAGGTCAACGACATTCATTGCGTTATTTACGTTGTTGAGCAAACAAAGTTTTCGAACTTATAAAGCAATGGACCTGCAAAATGATTCCAATTGATAGTAATACTGTATTTTTTATAATATGGACAGCCTCCGTGGCGTAACGGTAGCGAACGCTGCCGCTGCGCAACGAGGCGCAGGTTCGATCCCCGTGCAGTGTAAATATTTGTATGCATGAATATTTGCACTGGTCTAGTCGTGCCTCGGTTAAAACGTTAAACGTTAAGCCGTTGGCCCGGTTGGCATACAAACATCTAGCGGCAGTCGTTACGGGTTGTTACAGCCCCCAGAAGTCCAATAATTGGTCTAACTGCAGTGCTTCGATTCACCTTCGGGTTGTGGAGGTCAGACGGCAGTCGTTTCACAGAAAATATCGAAGTTTAGCCAAAATCAGCAGTTAGACTGGTATAGCTCCCAGGCTCCAAAGCAGAAAAAGCTTCCGGATGCGACTGGGATTAACACTGAGATGAAGAAGATTGTATTTTATATAATAACTTGGACCTTGATGTTACAATCTTAAATAATAAAAAGCAATAGCTTATAACTTGATTGTTACATTCTAAAATCAATTCTCATAATTTTAAAAACGTCTGATCTCAGTCCAATTGTGTCATATACAATATGTAAAGAAAACCCTGTCCGACCCATAAGAATAATAAAGGTTAGGTAAACACTTGACCAAATATAATATAAAATTTTACATAATCATCACAGTAACAATAATTATGAATTTTGAAATAATCTTTTTTTCCCGGGTATTAATTCCAATTTCCCCGAAATTTAGTAATTTTTAAAAAACTGACAACACCATTTGTGGCGGAGCGAATAGCGATGCGACCACGTGCCGCATGCCCCGCCCCCTTTCACCCGCGCATGTATGCGCGGGTGAAGGGGGGCGGGGCTATCGGGTTGCCTACCGCACATGCATTAAGTTACCCCGCTTTTTCGAAATAATATTTTTTTTTTGGGGGATTTTTTTTTAAGTTTAGCCCAGCTTTATAGGCATTATTAGAATCAGTTAACGATACCTAACAATACCTTCACGGATCGGACAGGGTTTTCTTTACATATTGTATATATCTTTAATTTAGCTAATTAACTAAATTTTCGAAAAAAGCCTGTGTCATTTTTTGTGTATGAGCCTGCAACTAGATTTTGGTCGTTTTAAATTAAGAAGCCTTCAGATTAACGAACTTAAGTAAAGCATCAGCAACTACTAAAATCAGATTGTTCATCTCCTACTCCATTACCCCTACCGCGGCCGTCAAAACGTTTTCACTTCTCAGTTATCTGGTTAAATGTATGTAGTGTGGCGGCCATATTTCACGTTCCTTCCGCCCGAGTGACCGCCGCCGGGTTGTCTGCGCTGTTGACTTGCAAGTTGTTAGCGAGTTGCTGGGTGGCGGGTCATCGAGCTTGGAAGTATCGAGATGAGTTATCTGGAGGTTGGAATTTATAGTGTTGGGACATCGATCACTTATACACTAGATTCACAGTGAGGTTGCACTAAACAAGCGCACAACGTAGCAGTTAGTCACTTCTTTAATTTAGTACTTACTTTATAATTCTGACTTTAATGCATGCGTGTAAGGTTGAATTTGGTTTGATGTCAGTTTCGGTCGTAAAAAATAATGGCTTTTTGTACTGCTTTGTGATAAGAACTTTATACACTGCACTTAAGGCTGATTTTAAATTAATGTATATTTATTTTGACTACTTAAGACTGCATAATACTTGTCGCCATTTTTGATAAGAGTTTTGTTCGATCGATGTGATGGGACGATTTTATTAATATTGAAATATGTTTGTGTGGCCGCAAATCTTGACATTGTATAATTGTAACTTTTTTTTTCTTTGACTTTGTATTATTTAAGTCCAAATTATTTTGACATATATTTGATCAATTGTTTTGACTTTATTATGATAACATTATGGGATTTGCTTATTTGACCATGTTGTATTTAAATCAGAATGGTTTTGACGTTAACTTAAAAATTATTATGACTTTTTGACTTTAATTATCCCTATTATAATGTAATCTGTATAATGTAATTTTATTATTTTATTTTTTGTATTTGTATGCCTATAACAGGCTGATCATAGCGCACTTTATCCTCAAATATGAATACCTAACCACTGTACCTATGTATCACAAATAAAATATTTCTGATTTCTGATTTCACAACGTCGGCTATCTATCTAGGCTCAATGAACCTGTAAAAATCAATTCAAAAGTACTTGTAATGGATTTATTTGAACGAATTCATTCAGCTGTAATAAATAAAATACATTTGGTTTTTTAACATAAAATTTATAGGTTAACAAGCTTTATTTGTTCATATCATCATCCTGCATATATTCGTTTCATTTCGATAATTTATATGTTGCACATAATAAACAGTTTTATATTTATCTAAGAAGTAGGCAAAACTAAATTTAAATAGAAAAGTTAGCAGATCCTAAATCGGTAAGTCGCTTACAAGGTAAAATTGAACGCGTCTGTGTTCATAGGTTTATATGTTATCTTTCGTGTTTTCGTCTTAAAACAAGATACTTAAAATATAATGAAAATAAACAAATTAAAAAAGTACAAGCATAGGCCTGTGACCTGTAGATTCAATTTATCCCTATAAGGGTTCTTTTACACCTTCTAACAGCTGAACAATAGGGTAGTTGACTAAAAAAAGCTAATTAGTCCGACAGTAAGTTTTTCAAAAAAAACTAGACACGTATTTTTTCTTTTTTCATATAAACATATAATGAAGACGATACAGTGCGTTGAAAACTCCTTGCTACACTTTTTAGCAACGAGTGACGTCACCAGCTCCCACTCCTGATCTTTGATGCCTTTTATATTTATAATTTTTTATTGATTTGATAAAACAAAATATACGTATCCAATAACTTTCTATAATCTGAATGACGGACTAAATAGAATCAATTCTTTTTTTACCCAGGAAACATCCCTATTAAAAAAAAAAATTGTTTCCAAAAGCACCGATTCTCTTGTTCGCAACTAAACTAAATTTAAGTTGAGTGCATTTTTTTTTTTTGCTATGTCTTTAAGAAAAGCACGGAAGATAGATACTAGTGGACTCCTGTCAAATTTAACTGCGTCAAACGTTAATAGGCGTATTTTTCGTAGCCATGTTTATAATCACGTCTCAAATATCTGTCGAATATTTTAATTTGACAGTACTAAACTAATTTTCTATAATTAGCAGTCGTAGTGACCTAGTGGTTAAAATACCAGCCTCTCAAGTATGAGTTTGTGGGTTCGATTCCAGGTCAGGCTGGTACCAATGTAAGTTTTCTAAGTTATATGTACTTTTTAAGTATATCTTGGGCACCAATGACTGATTATAAGGTGAAAGAAAACGTCTTGAGGAAACCTGGACTTTAAGTCTGAAATCGCCAACCCGCATTAAGCAAGCGTGGTGATTACCCTCAATCCTTCTCTGTGTGACAGGAGATCTGTGCCCAGCAGTCATCATCATCTCATCGTTAATCCCAGTCGCATCCGAAGCTTTTTCAGCTTTGGAGTCTGGGGTCCGCTTTACCGGTCTAATTGCTGATTTTGGCTAAACTTCGATATTTTCCGTGAAGCGATTGCCGTCTGACCTCCATAACCCGAAGGTGTCATCGAAACATTGCAGTTAGACCAATTGTTGAACTATTGAGGGCTCCAACAAGCCATTAAATGTTCGTATGGCAACCGGCACCAACGGCTTAACGTGCTTTTCGAGGCACGATCAGACCAGTGCAAATATTCATATTCATGCATACAAATATTTGCACTGCACGGGGATCGAAACCGCGCCTCCTTGCACAGCGGCCGCATTCGCTACCGCTACGCCACGGAGGCTGTCACCTATGCCCTGCATTGGGACGATAAAAGAGGTTGATGATGATTATAATTATACAGTATGTTAAATAACAGAGGGCGTTCCCTTAAACTCGTTAATATATATCATTAATAGATTAAAATAGAAATATCAGCATAGAAAAATAAGCATAAAAAAATCCGAATAAAAAAAAATTCTAATAGGAAATAAATTTGAAACCTCCTGTTTTAAATCAAAATAGTAGTCGTCATGTATAAATAAATTGCGACGTTGCCGTCTTTCATGTTCGCGTGTACAGTGTGTTTCTTTTACATGTCAATTTAAAATTTTTATTGAATATTTTCTTATTGGAAAATTTTTAAAACATTTTGTTTTCGAATGGAAATATTTTTTTTAGCATGTATGTATGCTATACTATTTCGGGTTAACGGGAACGCCCTCTGTTAGTTAACATACTGTATAACACGAGGCATACATGTAAGTGAGGAAACAATCCAACGTTTGAAATAATTTTCCCTCCTTCATTAATTCTTCGAACATTTGGTATGGGGTGCTATTCATTAGCCAATAACATTTCCACACTGGGACGATAAGAAGGTTGATAATGATTAAACTAATATTTATCTTCTATCAATTCTGTCAGGAAATAGAATACCGTTTATTTTAATAGATAGACTGATTAAAGAGAAACCGACAGCCTCCGTGTCGTAGCGGTAGCGGACGCGGCCGCTGCGCAAGGTGGCGCGGGTTCGATCCCCGCACAGTGCAAGTATTTGTATGCATGAATATGAATATTTGTACTGGTCTGTTCGTACCTCGGAAAGCACGTTAAGCCGTTGGTCCCGGTTGCCCTAAGAACATCTAGTGGCAGTCGTTACGGGTTGTTGGAGCCCTCAAAAGTCCTACAATTTGTCTAACTGCAATGCTTCGATGTCGCCTTCGGGTTGTGGAGGTCAGACGGCAGTCGCTTCATAGAAAATGTCGAAGTTTAGCCATATCAGCAGTTGGACTGGTAAGACGAACCCCAGACTCCAAAGCTGAAAAGGCTTCGGATGCGACTGGGATTAACGCTGGGATGATGATGGAATTCTGTCAGGAAATAGAAACAAAAAGAAGTACTGAAATAAAAGTTAGTTTAGTTCACGAACGAATGGACGGAAAAATAAAAAACCACCAATCCAAACGATACTATCATCATTTCTGATGGCAAAAACTAAATGATTAACCGACCACACCTTCGACGGGTCCTCGATATATCAACGAACAAAGGAGACTGGTGTTGAAGTGTGAGCCGCGGGTCACATACGGGATATAAATAGCCCCGTGTTGTCCCGGGAAATTTGCGGGAAATTGATAGCGGTCCCAACCCTATTTGCATTTTTTTTTTTCTATTTACAAGTGTACCTTTTGTCGTTGAATAAACGTTGGTGAGCCGCGTTTGTTATATTTTTAAAATATGCGTAAATGTAGGTAGATATCTGTTTTTGGTGGGGTTGGATGTGGGTGGGAGAATAATGTGTGCTATTTTGTGGGTGATTTAAAACGTTGTGGTTTGTGGCTGTTTATCATTATACAGAGTGGTACACATCTATGTATTATACATCCTGTTACAATGGATTCAGTACATGAATTTGGCTCAGTACTAACATTTTACGCCGGTGATTAAAAAATGCTGTTTTTCAGATGCTGCTGCTGCTGATGTTGCTGTTTTGATGGTCAATTGATATAAGGACGGTTTTGTTATTTTGTTATTAAGGAATTATTTTATTTAATCTCTGAATTTGTTTTAACTATCAATTTTGACTGTATGATTATATCTTTTTTTTATTATTTAATTGTATTTTATGATAATTTTACTGTCAATATTTGTACGCCTTCGACGGTAAGACATAGTGTTCATTTTATATTGACATCACCATCTGTATTACTTACCTATGTTATACAAATAAATATCTGATTCTGATTCTGATTCTGATAACTCACCAATAAACATTTCAGAGTGCAATAATTTATGCCGCGATTAAAATGCGTGAAACAGCATTATTATTATTTTTTTTTTGAGGCCTTTATCCGATCGATTCTGCAAAAGTATCACTGTGAAAAGTTAACTGAAATGAGCTTGTAATGTCAAAAGTGTCAATCCTAAAGTTTCTCGGTGGTAGGCCATAACAACGGCTGCCGGCAGAAGTTACCACCCACCAGACAAAGTCTTGCCGCCAAGCGATTCGTCGTGTTCCGGCATGATGTCTGGTGAAGCCGTACGGAGGATGGGTCTGAGCAGTTGTGTTGCGTGCAAGAGTTTGGTCGTGGACGGTTTCCAGATCAATCTCCCTCTGACGGAGCATGGTTGCTCGTGTTGTTAAAAATTGCATCACCTCACTCACCTGCCATCTTTTTTCCTATTCACTCAATCTTTTGAGTGAATAGGCTTTCACTGAACTAGCGCACTTTACCATCAACGATTGCATCACTGCTTACCGTCAGGCGGGATTGCGGTCAAGCACTAGTTTATGATTCTAAAAAAAGACTGTTCAATTTTATTACGACACAGTCCTCCTTCTCGGTGAGAGGGAGTGGGCCGATATCTATCACGTTTTCCCAGTGCGGGTTGTTAGATGTGAAATGCTCTACGCTACACTACCGCTACCGCTCCCTTAACGAAGGGGTGGACAAGACAGAAAAATGATAGTAAAAGTTCCGGAACAAACGACACTAATATTAAAGGTATAATTACTCCTGTATCATGGATGCGTTCACAAACATTTAAACTTACATACGCAAGCAGCTAGACCCGGTACAATTACCTGTAGGCCATACAAATATTTGTCCCGTGCGGGAATCGAACCCGCGACAAGCAGCGCAGCAGTCGAACGTTTAGCCACTGCACCAATCGTGTCCAAATACAAAAGAAATAGTTAAGTTAGCCTGTATAGGTTTATAAATCTTAAGCTTTCAGAGTCTCAGCACCTTTGTGATTTCCTGCATAGAAACGAATACTCCATATTTTCAGTTTGTTTCAGTGTAGTTCTCCCTGACTGCTTCTTTTCTGTGTTCATATCTTTTCATTGCAACATTCTAATGCAAATAAACCTATAATGCGTCTTTTACTTTTTTAAGCTTTAAACAAAAGAATATAAATTAACTCCAAACTGCAAATTGTCTTCACACCTACTTAAGACCAAAAAATCCTTCACCATTACACGGCGTCTTACCACAAATTCCCATGTATATTAATGAGAATGCAAACAAAGAAGTGCCCTTGGGGCCCAAAACAGGCGACATCGGCGAAATCTCTTAGTATTTGCCAACAGGGGATTACCGCCAGCCCTCCGTCCTAGAGTACTGCCGACAAATATTGACATTTCGCTGTTTTAATGCCGACGTCAAACAATCGACGATTTAGGGAACACTCCCGTTGATAGCGTTGCATTCGTCTTTTGATGAAATGCATTTGGACAAATATGGTGGTTGAGTGAGTTTTGTACCATTTTAATATAAGGCGTTGAACTGTCCTCTTAAATATTCTATAAACACGCATACACTACCAGCAATTTGAACCTGTCTGTCCACCTGTAAAATTCGAAGATTTAAGCCTACAAAATTGTGATTTCACTGTGTGAAAATAACAATTCCAAGGGCTTTGAAGAAAATGCACAATCGCTTGCTCCATATGTTTGAAAAATTCGTCTACTCAACAACTTAAATAACACAATGTCTATTGTTGAACTGTCTAAGTTTTCTTTTATCTATTAATTGGCTTCAATGTCTTTCATTGTTAAGATTGATGTTAAGTTGTTTCAAAATGATGTTGTGCATGCCTAGATGTAATGTATTTACATAGAACTGAAGATCTGTTATTGCTTTTTGTTATTATCATTGTAAATATATCATTGGTGTGCTATATTTATCATCATTATCATCTCAGCGTTAATCCCAGTCACATCCGAAGCCTTTTCCAGCTCTGGAGTCTGAGGTCCGCTTTTACCAGTCTAACTGCTGATTTTGGCGAAACTTCGACATTTTCCGTGAAGCGACTGCCGTCTGACCTCCACAACCCGAAGGCGATATCGAAGCATTGCAGCTAGATCATTTGTTGGACTTTTGAGGACTCCGACAACCCGTAACGACTGCCATTAGATATTTGTATGGCAACCGGGACCAACGGCTTTACGTGCTTTCCGAGGCACGACCAGACCAGTGCAAATATTCATATTCATGTATACAAATACTTGCACTGTGCGGGGATCGAACCCGCGCCATCTTGCGCAGCGGCCGCGTCCGCTACCGCTACGCCACGGAGGCTGTCAACAACTGTACTGAATTTAATAACATTCTGCTTAAATCCCATTAAAAACATTTATTTTAGTTTTCCACCTGTCACAAACGTATTTTACGTTTGTGACATAAAACGTATTTTTACAAAATACATTTTATTACTCGCAAAAAATAACAAGCAATGTCAAAAAACAGCATTCCAAGAAATAGCTCGTTGTTTATGTCATGAAAATGTGACAAATGGAAAATTAAGCGGACAAGACGGCAGAAGTATCTGACAGAAGCACAATATTATAAATTATGTTTTTACAAGCTAGCAAGTGCTATATTTAATAAATAAATAAATAAAACCTTCCCGAATGAGGGTATTATGTAAGAAATTTTGCAATGAAACGCCCGTCTATCTTGCTTTCACTTAATATAGTATCAAATCCTGCCACATAAACGAGAGCACAGCCTCTCGATGGAACGATAGCGCACACCGCAAATAAGGGGCTCTCATTGTTCCAGCCAGCCAGCCCCAGCGGCGGCGCAGCCTTTTTTTACTTTTCATTTATTTCGCGCTTCTTAATTCCTCACACAGTACGTGATAATACCCGGAGCGTGTTTACTATACATCAAAGTGGCACTTCTAGGTATGTTTGTACGCATAGTTCGATGTTTTGAATGGAGTCTCTGATGTGTGGTGAGATTAAAGGAGTAGTTGTGAGAGTGAAATTAAAAGGTGTTGATTATAGAATACATTTTAAACAATAGGAAATTGGTGACGCCAGAAGTAAAAAACTGGCCAAGTGCGAGTCATTCCGTCCCATAATCTATTAAAAAAACTAAGTAGACAGTACCAAAGAATATTACCCAGTAACTCTTTTTATTACAGTTATTCTTATTTTCTATTACATTTCAGCTCTTAAATTTAAAATTTACTCTATTATAGGTTTCTTTTACATTATTCATTCCTTACTGCTACTTATACTAATTTGTCATTTGCTATTATTTGATGACTGTTTTATATAATCCACAATATGTAATTCAGCACATCTTTACTTTATCTTATTTTTTTAGGGTTCCATAGCCAAATGGCAAAAAACGGAACCCTTATAGAATCGTCATGTCTGTCTGTCCGTCTGTCCGTCCGTATGTCACAGCCATTTTTTTCCGAAACTATAAGAGCTATACTGTTGAAACTTGGTAGGTAGATGTATTCTGTGAACCGCATTATGATTTTGATGCAAAAATAAAAAAAATAATGATAAATATTGGGGGCTCCCCATACTTAGAACTGAAACTCATATTTTTTTTTTTTTCATCAAACATATACGTGTGGGATATCTATGGATAGGTCTTCAAAAATGATATCGAGGTATCTAAAATATTTTTTTTCAAAACCGAATAGTTTGCGTGACAGACGCTTCCAAAGTGGAAAAAAGTTGGTCCCCCCCCCCCCCTCTAACTTCTAAAATAAGAAAATAAAAAAACATATGATGTACATTACTATAAAAAGTACCAACGAAAATTATTTTGAACGAAATCTAGTAAGTAGTTTTTTCTTTAATATCTCGTAAATCGTAAACCGCTTATTACCGCGTAATCTTTCATACAAATAACTTAAATCCTTCAATTTCAAAAGTACGGAACCCTTTGTGCGTGAGTCCGACACGCACTTGGTCGTGTTTTTTTACAACTAATTTTACTACTTGTTTGCAGAATTCTATTAATTTACTTCTTAATTTTTTATCTCGTATTATTTTACCAATATTTTGTTTATTTATTCGAGTTTCTATTTCAATCTCAATATCATTTCTTTCTCTACCAACCAGTAACTGTGTTGTACTTACACAATAAGCAAAAGGCTAGATAGATTTACTTAAGTAAGTAATAAATTATAGGTATGTACTATCAGCTGTAGAAGTCCATTCCCACTTTAAAGACTACTGTCGCCTGCGCTAAACCGGCCACGCACACTACCGCATTATTTTTTTATCGCGGTCTTCGTCTTTCTTTAAAGTAATGCAAAATTTCGATACTTCATTTGAAGTTGAGTTAGCGGCCGCACTTAACAATGGTGCTATCAAAAGCGAGCGATTGTGGGTTCGATCCTTATTATAGGCAACTCTTTTTGTTGTTTCATATAATTTAAAATTATGATAATTGATTTGTATTTTAAAGTAAAAATGTTTGCAAATAATATTTAAACAAATAGGAAAATTTATTGAATACTAGCTTTCCGCCCGCGGCTTCGCCCGCGTGGAGTTCGGTTATATCGCGATTTTTAGATTTCCCCCGGGAACATCAAATTTTTCCGAGATAAAAGGTAGCCTATGTTTTTTCTCAGGGTCTAAAGATTGTCTGTGCCAAATTTCATCAAAATCGGTTGATGGGTTTAGGCGGGAAAGCGTAACAGACAGACAGACAGACAGACAGACAGACAGACAGACAGACAGACAGATAGACAGACAGACAGACAGACAGAGTTACTTTCGCATTTATAATATTAGTATGGATTTATCCCAAAAAAGGGTTTTATTATATGTTTTAGTTTACTATAGGGGTAATATAATAAAAAATATATAAAAATAAAACAATAAGCATATTATAATGCAATATATTATAAAGTTATATATTATTTGGTATAGATATACTTATACTAACAAATGAAACAAACGTTGAAACGGCAGCATTGTAATATTTTATATAAAAGTAATCCTTGACAAACTTATGATATTGTTATGGTAAAAATACAAAAAACATTTTTGGTTGTTAGATATGAAAATTATAATATTATACGTATATTATGATTAAAGAGGTTATAGCTTAATTATTCATTTTCTTAAAGAAAAGAGGATTGAAGCTTAACCTGAATATTATTGCAATCATAAAATAATCTATACTTAGAACACATAATAGTGCTTATTACATTTACAATTTTTTGCGTGTATAGCATGGTACTAATGCTGCCATCCTGTAGTGACTTTTTTCGGAGTTTAATGGCATGAGATTATAATCTTCAAGCGCTTTCTTAGTTCAAAAGTAAACGAACTTATTTCTTATCGAATTCCGAAATTATTGTTTTTATAATTTACCAAAAGTAATTTGTATTGAAATTGCAAAAGGCGACATCTGTTAGCCATTAAGCCAACCGAACATATTACTGTCACTTAGCTAAATTACTTTAGAGATGGTTTAGAGTCCGTTATTTAGATATTTATTGGTATATATTTAAAACACTCTGTAGGACACTTCTGCACTGTTTTTGTTATAAATAGTTTTTTTTTTGTTTAGCTCGATAAGACTCCACCAGCCTCACCAATTTATTTTTAAACCACAAATGCAACCTATCTTCTTCGCACGATTTAAAAGTTTATTCAACGGTAAATATTGTCGTTTCGTTTCACTTGTCTCGACAGCTACCTTCGTCCTCTAACCTCTTGACCTTGACCTCCAACGGCTTACAGTATTTCTCTAAAACAATAACAATTTTATTACACACTTGCTACAAGCGATTGGTATCTTACATAAATAATAATAAAAACAACTTACACAAAAGCCGGTTTCATATGATATTTGAGATATATTGCTGCATATGCCTGCATATTGATTAAAAAGTAAAACTAATAACACAAACTGGTAACTATATGTTCACCAACCAACAACAGCTAAGTAATATTATTTGAGTTATTTTAGCTAATAATAGTTATTGTAGGTAGCGGAATATTTTTTGTGAAGTAGTGATTCAGATTCTTTTAAGTCTACCGTCATCTTTTTATAATGACTCTAATATAGAAAAAAATCTTAAAAGAAAGTATCATCTTTAAGTTGCAGATCGGTATTTTTAGATATTTTTGTTGTCAGCATTCATAACTCACCAATAAACATTTAAAAAATATTTTTGCAAGTTATTAGATTTGAACTCGAACCACCTTGAACGCCTATCAAGGCGAAAACCGTTAAGCCATTGAAACACTTACTGTAGACGTTGAAATTAGTAAGTAGTACCTAACAATCATAAGCGGGCAGCAAGTGTATGAGTGTGTATCAAACTTTATTATAGAAGAAGGTTTTGTGAGATTGCAACTCGACTTTTGGTCTTGACTGTACAAGAAATATTACTCTCCGAACAAGCCCAATCCCTTTATGTAAGTACTTTACACACTCCTTGTAAGTTTAGGGCTAGGTACTTAAGCCCTAACAGAAACTATTTCCATTTTGCGCCATCTTGAATTTGTAATTAACGACATTGTAAAGTAGCTTCCCTTAAAACCGAGGGCTGTTTTTTAAAAAACCTACCTATATGTATACAAGAACTGAAATCATTGGCTTTGTCATCGCAATACAAGTCATGTGTGCGTCGGATTCGTGCACAGAAGGTTCCTTAAGAATTTGTAGGTAAATAAGTTGATTATGCCGGTTAAGCTTAAGGGACAGGTCTATAAGACCATCATTAGACCTGTTCTCCTGAAAGGCAGTGAGGCGTGGCCTGTGCTTGAGCGACACAAGCCGGAGCTGAGTGTCACGGAAATGAATATGCTGGGGTGGATGTGTGGAGTTACGCGGAAAGACCGCATCAGGAACTTCCGCATCCGTGGCAGTCTTCGTGTCCGTGACATAGCAAACAATTTGCAAGAGGGTCGCCTACGCTGGTACGGTCACGTCTTGCGAAAACCGGCATGTTACGTGGGTAACAAATGTCTTGCTATGGCGCCTCCGCCGGGCCGAAACAAACGAGGTAGACCAAAGAAGTGCTGGCTTGACTTTTCAATTCTAAATCTATTGCGTTCAATAGTTTAAGCTGTTATATCAGAAAGATTACTGAAATTTCAAATTTTAATTAAGCAGTCTTCTAAAATATTTACTTAATAAAATCTTCATTGATTTTTCCCCTTTAAATGTTTTAACATTCCTTTCGTAAAAAGAAATAAAAACTCCCCTGTATAAATAATTTAGTATTCCTTCCAAGTAATTTAATGTCTTATATATCTAAATAACATTAATAAAATGAGAACGGCAACCTGTGCGATTGAATGGTATGTCAATGCTGAGGTTTATTTCATTTAGAACCTTTAAGTACTTATATCCTTTAATAAAAACTTTTTACAAAAAAAGTGTCCCGAGGTTTTTGTTGTTTAGCTCGCCACCGACTTCTAGAGCCATTAAAAAAGTAAAATATTTTTTTTCCTTTGAAGTCGGTTTCTATTTAATTGTAAAAAGTTTTTATTTCATGCTTTTCAGTGTCTTAGTCGTGTTCTCATCAATACGAAAAAACCCTATCTCAAAAACTACTGAACCGATTTCGATGAAACTTATAGTATTCCCTAAGTTGAACAATACATAGTACAACAAAAAAAAAATATTACTTAAATCCCGCAAACGTAAACGCAAAGTTTGTGAGGATGGGTGAATTTTTGTCACAATATTATTCACGCCAAAACTATTGAATGGCTTAGGATAAAGTTTTACATAACATAATCAGCCTACAATGTACCGACTCCTGGGAAACAGGCCTCCTCTCGGTGGATGTAGTGGGCCGTAATCTACCACGCGAGCCCAGTACGGGTTAGTAGATGTCACATGCTTCGAAGTTTTGCCTCACTAAGTCTTCCTTCGCCGTTTTGAGAGCAGTGGTGAAGAATCCATACTAATATTATAAATGCGAAAGTAACTCTGTCTGTCTGTCTGTTACGCTTTCCCGCTTAAACCTCTCAACCGATTTTGATGAAATTTGGCACAGACAATCTTTAGACCCTGAGAAAGAACATAGGCTGCCTTTTATACCGGAAAAATTTGATGTTCCCGAGGGAAATCTAAAAAGCGCGATATAACCGAACTTCACGCGGGCGAAGCCGCGGGCGGAAAGCTAGTATTTACATAAAATAATGCACCTGAGAGGGTTCAATACTGTGACCTAAAACTTGTAAGTCACAACGGGCACCACTAGACCACCTCTGGATAAAACCATAGCTAAGATAAACATATAGGATACTTTTTATCTTCATTTTCTTTAGTTTCAAAAGTTTCATTCAGTTTCGTTACCTATTTTTATACTATTACTAACAAGTAATAGTATAAAAATAGGTAACGATATTAATTGGCGTATAAACACACTCTTTCTTTGTAAGTTTACACTTTCAATTAAAAATAACTTTTATAGGAATTACGTTTCTCCTTCGGACTAGCAAAGCATGGTGCCAAAGGAGTCACGCCATAGCATTTCTCATAGGGATTTATGATTTTATAGTTTTATTGTGCTATTCACTGGCGGGCCGTGCTCAGCGGGGTTCCGCGATTTACAGCCCTTTTTTTCGTGTATTGTTAATATTATAAAGCAGCTGTACATATGTGGGTCAGAGCAGAATTTCTGGTACAATGGAAAAAATCAATGTTTTACTTATTCATGCTTTTTTCTTTTTGATTTATATTCTTAATGCGAATGTGAACAGAGAATGAGATACCCCATCAGGATGTATAATAAGTACTTTATTTAATACGAAAGGTCCATTCTGCTTTCAGCAAATTTTCCATCCTTATTACTTACCGATTTCATCAAAATTTGAATTCAACCTCATACCCCATTTCTAAAAGACGAAAAATCTAATTCAAGACGAAAGCATTCAGTCGCAGATGTTAAAGAATTTACAAACAAAATTTTCTTTTTCATTCAGCCCTGATATTCAAATTTGGAACCCGCGGTGAGGGGAGACCTCAAAGGATATAATTACGAGTGCCCATTTGGGGCCATGACGTCATAATCCGACGAGTAATTTCACGCTATGGAATGATACCAAACATGTGTATTAATATTTGGTTTCCGGAGGCTGGCTAGCATCCGATGTTGGAGAAAGGAAGATTTAAATTGCTTTTAAATAGGGACAAAACACAATACCTATTTGGCGATTAATATTGTGGAACATATAACGTTAAAGAGGTTGAATTAATTCAAGCAATAAATTAACAATGTTTGCAACGTCAAAACCCTTATCGCATTCAACAAATTGCTCACACGACAACAAAACAAAACACCAACATAAATTGCGAAAAAGAAAATCTTGTTAGCGAAAGCCGAAAGTTCAGAATTAAATTGAATTCAAACATACCAAAGGTTCGTTTAGAATCCACAAAAAAGCCACAAAATGAAACATTTTAAATTCTAAATAAACGGTTGAATGCATCGTTAACAATACCTCTAGAGAGAAGCGAAATAAAATTTGCGACTACAGAATTGAATTTCATTCGATAATCGCTTCTAATTGTGCGCCGCTTAAGGGCTAGATTTGCATAATTTTTGCTCGGCCCGATCCCGCGGGAACGTTTTATGAATTTTGCATAAATAAATATAAATTGCGACGCCTTTGATACGGAACACTATCGAGTTTGGAAGTTATCTCACACTCCGCGACAGTTCTGCGGCAGATTTTCAGTTGGATAACTTAGTTTGTTGTTTGGAAAGTGCGAAATAGTTGGATACTCGCGAACATGTCTAAATTTTCTGTTCGTTTCTAGTTTGCCGCGTGTTGTTCACGCATTTTCGCTTTTGGGATAAAGAAGTGTTGGAACTTTATTTGAAACTTTAACGTGCCTTGCGGAATTATCATTGCTTTTTAATAATACCTAAGGACCGGATCACCAACCCCTCTATTCATAAACGTTTCTTAAAGTTTTCTAGTGATTAATGACTGTTTAACCATAAAGTTTGCCGTGTTAACGTCACGTGTCTAATTAAGCTAGTATTTTAATGAATCCCCTTAGGAAGAGCGCTGATGTCTGAGACACAGATATTTCTTTATCACGTTCAGACACAGATGCCTTCAGTAAAAATTAAGAAAATTTGAATGTGGCCTATATGTATATCTGTACAAATGTAACCATATATTTTGTGTCAAATAAATAATAATAATTATTATTATTACTTAACTTTACTCATCATATATGAGTAAACACCATAGTGTTTAAGGGATTTATACATAAATGATCAGCAAAGTTAAGTGATATGCAAACATCAAAAATGGGTAGTTAAAAAATCAGTAGTTAACTTTAAGCAACGTTTATAAATAAAGAGTTTTGTCTGCAGCAGTCTTCCTATCGTCATCATTAATCGATCATCAACCTTTTTATCGTACTACTGCTGGGCACAGGTCTCCTCATATATAGTGAAGGATTAAGCGTAATCACCACGCTTGCTCAATGCGGGATGGCGGTTTCAGGCTTAAAGACCAGGTTTCCTCAAGATGGTTTTCCTTCACCTTGTAATCAGTCATTGGTATGCAAGATATACTTAAAAAGTACATATAACTTAGAAAAATTCCATTTGTACTTCTTATCATATTACATATAGTTTAATTGTCTTCAAGGCTAAATTGAAAAAGCTCTTAATAAACTAGTGCGCTTTACGATCAACGAATGCGTCACTGCTTACCATCAGGGAGAATCACAATCAAGCAATAGTTTATAATACTAGAATTGAGAAAATTCATACAATACAACTTAAGAGCCAGAGATTACCTGCTGAGGGACACATCATCTTGTATTAACTAACACTAGCTGCGCCTCACGGTTTCACCCGCGTAGGCTTCGATATGTTTTTTTTAATGCTCCACTCCTATTGGTTGCCGCGTGATGTTATATAGCCTAAAGCCTTCCGGGATTAATGGGCTATCTAAAGCAAAAATAATGTTCTTAATCGGACCAGGAGTTCCTGAGATTAGCGCGTTCAAACAAACTCTTCAGCTTTATACATTAGTATAGATAGATTAGTATAGATTAATCTTTCTACAACCCGATAAATTCAATAGCTCATCAAAATTTTATAAACCCTATAAGCGACGCCCACTAAAACATCCTTCCACTTGTGAAACCTCAGAAATAAAATAAAAAATAAACGAACTAACTCTCAATAAATTCCATTTATCAGCTTTCAAAATCCCATTAAAAACTGTCGCTAGAACCGATGTATTTTTCTCACATTCCCAATAACAAGTTGTTTCAAAGAACTCTTGAAAGTTCTTTCACGGCCAATACGTGCAATATGTGGGACTATTTCTTTTGTATTACACTCAGTTCAATAAGTTATGAAGCCTTTTAATTCAGTTTTTGTATTATTTTCCTTCGAACGGTGGCTCGAAGGAGTTGTAATTGAATTACACGGCTTACCCGAGCTCGAGGACAGGAAAAGAGATTACGGTTGTTTTTTTTTCAGTTTGGTAGAGTTTTCTTAGCTTTTAGGTTTTAATTATTTTTAACGTCTGTTCTCATTGATATAATATTAAACAGATATGGTATGCTCTAACAAATTAACCAAAATAAATGTGCCGATCGGAGCAGCAACACACACATGCAATTTTTTTATTCTGCGTACATTTCACACGTTGGCACAGTGTGAATGAGATGGGGCGCAATCTAAAGCATAAAGAAGAAAAAGATGGCTAGTGTTTGTCGTTTGCGCTTAAATAGAATCGACGAAAACTAAAGCGACTTGCTGGACTTACCTCCTTTTGTACGCTTCATTTTCAGTGCGCTAGTGACGTATCTACCTTAGTTTAATATTATATCAATGTCTGTTCTATTTAGAGTTTGATTTATTAAAATATTCGTCGTTTTTTTAATGAAATGCGGACAGCTAAATTGTATCAGCATGAATAACACATGGGACAAATATTTTATTATACACTCAATAAAATACATGGCGATATGACAAAATTAAAATCTGAGTACAAAGGTGATGCTTATTTGTGACTTAATGTAGACAATAGTGTACATTAAAATAGACAAGAACTACAAACAAGTTTTTTAGAGAATAAAAAAAATAAGCTATTATATAAGCAGCCTTACCTTATTCTACATTTTTTTTGTAGTGCTTGACCGCAATCCCGCCTGATGGTAAGCAGTGATGCAATCGTTGATGGTAAAGCGCCCAAGTTTATTAAGCCTATTCACTTAAAAATCTTAGTAAGTAGGAAGGAAGACGGCAGTTGAGCGAGGTGATACAATGTTAAACCCAACAATACGACCAACGATGCTGCGCCAGAGGGAAATTAATCTGGAGACCCTCCATGATCCGACACAATAACATTTGGTGCATCGTACCCGGCACACATCGCAGTACAACTGCTCAGACCCGTCCTCCGTACGGCTTTACCAGACATCATGCCGGAACACGACGAATTGCTTGGCGGCAAGACTTTGTCTGGTGGGCGGTAACTTCTACCGGCAGGCAAATGATATGTACAGCTAAGATAAGATAAGATTTAAGCTATATGCAGAGCTATATTTACATGATCATTATTGAGTAATAATCGTGTTTATCACGTTTTGAGTTTTGATCATCATACAAACTATAACAGTATTGTAATTTTAAGACAGCGTTTTTTTTTTACGAGCAATGTGCCCTGCCCACTGCCACTTAAGTTTAGCGACTCGCAGAGCTATGTCGGTGACTTTGGTTCTTCTGCGGATCTCCTCATTTCTGATTCGATCACGCAGAGAAACTCCTAGCATAGCTCTTTCCATTGCCCTTTGTGTGACTCTGAGCCTTCGTATGAGGCCCATTGTGAGCGACCACGTTTCAGTTCCGTAAGTCATCACTGGCAACACACACTGGTCAAAGACTTTAGTCTTGAGACACTGTGGTATCTTGGACGACGAGAAGATGTAGCGTAGCTTCCCGAACGCTGCCCAACCGAGCTGGATTCGCCGAGACACCTCTTTCTCGAAGTTGGACCTACCTAGTTGGACTGTTTGTCCCAGGTATACATACTCGTCAACAACTTCGAGTGCAGAGCAACCAACTACAATTGGAGTGGGTGCGACATGAGAGTTCGACATGATCTTCGTCTTATCCATGTTCATTTTTAGACCCACTTGTTGGGAAGCTCTGCTGAGGTCATTGAGCATTTTGCCCAAGTCACCAAGAACCGATGGCCGATGGGGCAGCAAGGTTCTGGAGTGGCGGCCACGTACTGGAAGACGCAGCGTAGGGAGACCCCCAACAAGGTGGACCGATGACCTGATGAAGGTCGCAGGAAGCCGATGGATGCGGGCAGCACAAGACCGGTCATCGTGGAAAGCCTTGGGGGAGGCCTTTGTCCAGCAGTGGACATCTATAGGCTGAGGAAGAAGAAGAAGAAGTTTTTTTTTTATAAATTATAAACTAGTGCTTGACCGCAATCAAGCTTGATGGCAAGCAGTGATGCAATCCTTGATGGTATAGCGCGCTAGTTTATTAATGCCCGTTAATGTAATCCACCTCCTTTATATGTTTAAGTAATAAAAATAAAAAGCAAAAAAATAACACGTCTTGTCGTCTCCACGATATCTATTCTTATACAAACTTATATCGACAATGCGGGCAGTCCTCCGAAGAATATTCCTATGGATTCCTGGAAGAGTGCTTACATAACGACATCTCATGTTACTAATATTATAAGCTTTACTGTTATATCTTATTTTATTATATTTTTGTAAGCTTTAACCTTCGGTTCAATAACTCCGAAAGCCCTGATACAATAAGTGCCATAATAAGGAAAATACCTTATTATGGCGCTTATTGTATCAGCGCAATGATTGCTAGACACTTTACTAGTAGCAATGGGTTTAATTTTGATAACTCAACAATATTCATCCATTGCGTTATTTATGTTGCTAAGCAGACACATTTGTCGAACATATGAAGGGATAGCAATGTCTTTCAAAATAATTCAAATTGAGATTGATAGTAGTTGAAGGGAAATACCCGTATTTTTAATAACGTTCAGTTAAAAATACAATAGTTTCACATCTTCATTTGACAAGTGTTTGTTATTGACTATCCTTGAAATGAGATTGCGACTTGAATTTGAATACTTCTATACAATATGTAAAGAAAACCCTGTCCGACCCATAAGGATAACAAAGGTTAGGCAATCACATGACCAAATAAAATTTGAAATTTTGCATAATCATCATAGTAACAATACTAATCAATTTTAAAACTATCTTTTTCCCCGCGAATTTACGCTAACTTCCCCAAAATTTGGTGTTTTTAAAAAAATGACAACACCATTTTAGGCGGTATAATTGTCGGCTTTCCTTTTATTGTTTTGTTAGATTATTTATTTCTTTGGCGGCGTCGCGCGTGAGCTTTGTCGGCGACGTAAAAGAAATAACTAGTGATGCACTAATTTTTGCGTAATAACGTTTTTTTATCGCTATTAATCGAAACTTGTATCTGGTTGAATGATTTGTTAAAAACACGGTTTACCCAATGGTAAAAGTACTTTTGTTTGTTTATCGATTAATTACTAATAACATTATTATAACACAAGTATTAGTAAACAGAAACGAGAAGGACTTATGAAACACAATTTTAGTAAAATTTTACAAATATTTTAACGGTCAATATCATCGATTTTGAGACAGAAACTGAAATTAAAAATTTGGCATGATTTTCATTTACAGCAGTGTATCTAACTAATTTAAGTTTTGTAAAAGTTCTAAACAATTCCATGCGATGTTGAATCTAGAATGAGAATGAGAAACTACAATACTAAATCGATAACAAAAATAGACGAGTAAATTGTTTCCATCGAAAATCAATATTTTGATTACTTACACATCCTTACTCAAAGGATGCCGCGAGGCCCAGCCGCGTAGGTACAATTTTAAAAATAAAAATCATTTTTACTTTAAATTATCAGTTACGCGTAAACATCGCTCTAGTGAAGACTATTCGTGTATTGTGTGATCATGTTGTTTCCTAATGTAGAGTAATGTAACATGCTGATGGAAGGTAGCAGCAACTGCTGTGTTGTGATCAGGTGATTGTGGTCAATGTGGTTCCAGTATGACGGTGCGTCACCATATCTTTGTCCGGTACGTGAGAACCTCCATTATCAGTTCGGCGAGCAGTGGATTGGTAAGGGTGGACCAACTGTGGCCAGTGCGGATTTGACACCACTTGATTTTTATTTGTGTGCATGTCCGTGCTAATCTCGTGCGACGGTACCAGCTGGGCCTGTATCGTTATTAGTGAACGAAATTTATAAATTAATATGGAACAACATCTCCGCCACAGCCATTAAGCTCATCGAATGAAATGATACATTTGGAGAGTCAGACGACCTTCCTACTTAAAAAAAAAAAGTTCTTTTCACGAGCTGCTTATGTATCATTATTTGTTTCGAGACTCGATAAACGTGGATAAATTACCTATACCTACATGCATGAGGTCAACTGAGGTTATGAACTGTGCCTGTGTTGCCATGAAATTACCTATTTATTTTATTTAAATTATTAATTTTTTAGGGGGAATTTTTTTTTAAGTTTAGCCAGGTTTTGTAGGCATTAGTAGAATCAGTTATCGATACCTAATAATACCTTCACGGGTCGGACAGGGTTTTCTTAACATATTGTATATAATATGTAAATAGGCATTCAGAATTATTGAAAACATACTTTTTATTATAATTATTTGTACAATTTCGTAATCATGCTACGCCATGCTACGAACCGCTACGCCCGTAGCAAACGCCTACGCCACATAGTCAGATTACTCCGTTCGCTATTCGTAGCAATTCTTTTCATATTATTACTAGCTGCGCTTCGAGGTTTCACCCGAGTAAGTAGTAGTAGTAATACGATTATTTATTAAAAAATTACACTTATGAATAGAAAAAAATAGAATAAAACCTATCCACAGGCCTAACGAATTTATATACGAAATTTCATTAAAATCAGTCCAACCATTTTGCAGGAGTTCGAGGACAAACACTGTGACAGGAGAATTTTAAACAATATGTAGAGAAAACGCCGTCCGACCCATAAGCATGATAAAGGTTAGGTAAACACAGGACCAAATAAAATATGAAATTTTACATAATCATCATAGTAACAATACTAATTTGAAATAATATTTTTTCCCGCGAATTAATTTGGAATTCCCCAAAATGAAGTAATTTTTTGTGTAGTGACAACACAAACAAAGTGACAACACCATTATTATGAGCGATGCGACCGCGTGCCGCATGCCGGCACCCCTTCGCCGGCGCATGTATTGCCTACCGCACATGCAATAATATATCTCCTTTTGCGAAACAATGTTTTTTAGGGGGATTTTTCTTAAGTTTAGCCCGTCTTTGTAGGCATTAGTAGAATCAGTTTTCGATACTTAAAAATACCATCATGGGGCAGGGTGTCCTTTACATATTGTATATTAGAAGATTAAATTTATACTACACAATTCTCTTCAATACACATTTTTTACATCTGATATCATCATCATCTCAGTGTTAATCCCAGTAGCATCTGTAGCTTTTTCAGCTTTGGAGTCTGGGGTCCGCTTTACCAGTCTAACTGCTGGTTATGACTAAACTTCGATATTTTCCGGAAAGCGACTGCCGTTTGACCTCCACAACCCGAAGGCGACATCGAAGCATTGCGGTTAGACCAATTGTTGGACTTTTGAGGGCTCCAACAACCCGTAACGACTGCCACTAGATGTTCGTATGGCAACGGGGACCAATGGCTTAACAAAAATCATATACATACATACATCTGATATATGCATATATAAACAAAAATACCTTAACGAAAACATTTACGAAGTCAATGTTCTCATAAATACGACTGCGTACATTCCACAATAGGCTTATTCGCATGTTTTACGCGATTACATTGAAAACGCACGCGTTCGGATTAAATTGACTTAACGAAATATTTTCGAAGTGAAATCCTGTATTATACTGTAATATTGTATTTTACGTAATATGCGGGTATTATGTTTTGTTTATAAATGAGCTGATAATTGAGTTAGTATTACATACTACAATTATGTATTTTTGAATTATATGTCGACCATAAAGGTTTGTTATTGTTTCATATACGTAAAATGGAAATTGCTGATTATAGATTATATTCTAAATTAAGTCTGGAAGGCGCTGACGACTGTGACACAGTTTATACTAGTATAGTCGTCAACGTTATCTCTTAAATACGTATTGCCATGATTTTGTACATGGAATAAGAGAAATTTATAATTCTTGGAGTGATCAAAAAACTATTATTATTATTATTCCCACTGTGTCCCGCTGCTGGGAAACCCAAACCCCCTATTCCAAACCTTATATTTTTTATCTTGTGCTGTGTCTGATAATATTGACACATTGACAAGGAAGACGGCGGTTAAGCAAGATGATGCAATGTTAAACCAAACAACATGACCAACGATCCTGCGCCAGAGGGAAATTGATCTGGAGATCCTCCATGACCAAACTCCCGATACAACAACATTTGGCACATCGTACTCGGCACACATCGCGGTTGCTCAGACCCGTCCTCCGTACGGCTTTATCAGACATCATGCCGGAACACGACGAATCGCTTGGCGGTAAGCCTTTCTGTCTGGATATTTCCTCGGTATCGAACCTTATACGGATGAAACCTCAAGACGCAGCTAGTATTATATACAAGTGTCTCATTACGTACATTCTAAGCCCCCACAAAACAAAATCACCTCTATACAAAGTGCACATGTTCGCTCAGCAAGCAATCTTATGAAATGCACACTAATTTCCCTCCCTACCTCCTAAGGCTTCCTTCTTTCCTTACCCCAACTATGAATACCATCATCAGACCAGACGATTATCATATTTCACGTTTATTAAACCTACCATGAATTCTTCACCCACAAACCTTATAGGTTCAATATTAAGGTTCAATTTCGATAGCTTCAACTACAACAGAATTTGGTTTTGCAAGTGCATCTGCAAAGTTATTTTGCTGTTAGTGCCAAGCTTACTGCTATAGTCATAAGGTTGTTTTTGAAATTAATTAGAGCATGAAAGGTTGTGTTCTGGTGCGCTTAGTAACAAAGGGTGTTCGCAACAAGTCTCAAGTCGCTGCGGACTCCCCTCAAGTTTGTGTGAGGTTTGTCTCATATACGTCAAAGTATTTGCTAAAATTATTAGCGCGTATGCGATGCTGTTTCCATTGAATTCTGCTTTTTAATATCTCAATTAATGTTGATATAGAAACACAAAATATTCTAATAATCTTCTAGATATTTATTCTAAAGCGTTGCCCCACACTAGGAATTTCACTTGTATTGCGAATGCATTTACAAACATATAAAGTCATACAACACAAACAACTAAAACAGGAACAAGTTATTGTGGGTGTTCGATTCCTACACGATACAAATAATTGTGTCGTGTAGGAATCGAACCTGCAACACGCAGGACGGCAGTCACTTGCTTGACTACTGCGCCAATTATGTCGTCTAATGATATGATTTAAGTGCTAACTCGGCAAGATGGGCAAACGACATTGTTTACATCTCGTGTAGAATCTGGATAAAGCTGACATAAGGTTCGTGGGATTGACAGCCTCCGTGGTGTAGCGGTAGCGGACGCGGCCGCTGCGCAAGGTGGCGCGGGTTCGATCCCCGCACAGTGCAAGTATTTGTATGAATGAATATGAATATTTGCACTGGTCTGGTCGTGCCTCGGAAAGCACGTTAAGGCGTTGGTCCCGGTTGCCATACGAACATCTAGTGGCAGTCATTACGGGTTGCTGGAGCCCTCAAAAGTCCAACATTTAGTCTAACTGCAATGCTTCGATGTCGTCGTTGTGGAGGTCAGACGGCAGTCGTTTCACGGAAAATGTCGAAGTTTAGCCATATCAGCAGTTGGACTGGTAAAGCGGACTCCAGACTCCAAAGCTGAAAAGGCTTCGGATGCAACTGGGATTAACGCTGAGATGATGATGATGAAGGTTCGTGGGATTAGCACATGAAAAAAGAAGTCTATGCTTAGCAGTGGATGAATATCATGTACTCAGAATGTACTTACTACGGTCAAAATGCTGATAAAAGTTCAACTACCACATCCATATCTAGGGCCTCTTGGACCATAATTAGGTCTCAATGAATCCTAACTTCTTGGGAAATACTTTTAAATAATCGCTTGTGTTTTTTTTTTGCTTTACAAAACTTTACCCCAATCTATTAGTTACTTCTGTATCGTGGGTGCGTTCACAAACATTTAAACTGGCATACACCAATAGCCAGACCCGGAACAGCTACCTATAGGGCATACAAATATTTATTCCTTACACGAGTCAAACCCGCGACACGCAGTGCCGTCAATCGCTCAGGCACTTACCAACCTTGTCGTGAACTTTAAAATATATTTGATTTGAGCATAGAGTCATCAGAAGGATGAACGAAAACAAAAACCATCTACCAATTACTGCATTTTTGTCTCGTCATCTGCAACATTGATCTATTAAACTTCGATCCCACAAATCATAGTAACAATGGATACGTGCAGATTGCGAGCGAGTGACTTCCAATGTTTTCCGAGGGCCGGCTGTTGGCACCGACTAAGTGGGGCCAGATTTAACGTTCGACACAGCTGATTTATGTGTCTACCCGACATGGCGACGTGATGTATAGAAGGAGCTAGATTCGTAGGTATAGACTGGGGGAAATAGGCCATTTATACAAAATTATATTTTATTTTTTTCATTATTATAAACTAGTGCTTGACTGCAATCCCGCCTGATGGTAAGCAGTAATGCAATCGTTGATAGTAAAGCGCACTAGTTTATTAAGCCTATTCACTTAAAAAACTTAGGAATAGGAAGGATGACGATAGTTGAGCGAGGTGATGCAATGTTAAGCCCAACAACACGACCAACGATGCTGCGCCAGAGGGAGATTGATCTGGAGACTCTCCACGACCAAACTTCCGACACAACAACATTTAGCGAATCGTACCCGTCACACATCGCAACACAACTGCTCAGATCCGTCCTCCGTACGGCTCCACCAGACATCATCATCATCATGATCATGATTTTGTTTATACGAAACCCGAAACACGTGTCTAGTATTTTTAAGTAAAGAATCTATGTACAAAATTTCAAAACAATATCATGAAAAACCACAAAGTTATGAGCTTATTATCCTACTTGGCTGTCCCAACAAAAATATGGTCAACGTTGCGCTCTTTCATTGACCTGTGGGGTTAGCTGTTGCGCGGGCGTCCGCAGTACTATGATCTACCGTAAGCTGCGTGGCGCGCTCGGTAACCACACTGCAACAATTTCTAAATGTATTTGGGAAAAAATATAACGTAGTGTAAAAATGATTGGAATCGATTCAGTTGCTCATTCTGAACAAACTATATTCAGGTTTCGCATAAACAAAAAATAACGTTATATACATTGATATAATATTAAACTAAGGTAGATACGTCACTAGCGCACTGAAAATGAAGCGTACAAAAGGAGGTAAGTCCAGCAAGTCGCTTTAGTTTTCGTCGATTCTATTTAAGCGCAACCGACAAACACTAACCATCTTTTTCTTCTCTATGCTTTTGATTGCGCCCCATCTCACTCACACTGTGCCAACGTGTGAAATATACGCAGAATAAAAAAATTGCATGTGTGTGCTGCTGCTCCGATCGGCACATTTATTTTGGTTAATTTGTTAGAGTATATCATATCTGTTTAATATTATATCAATGGTTATATAGTGTGTTTTTCGTACAAGGCCCATTTAGTAAACAAACAGTATCTCGAAACTCACAGTCTCAAAGTTTTTCTTACAAAGAGAAAATATATCTATGTAAAGATATATTTTGCTTTTTGTAAGAAAAATGGTAACGATTTTAACTCTCTAGACACAGTGGACGTCATAAATTTCAGAAGTTCATATTCTTTAACTTAGATATAACAAGAACATGCAAGGATGTATTTACAGATCGGCATGTTGATGTTCTTTAATTTCTAATTACCATGCGAAGAATTATATATGTTAAAAAAAGAGCTAACTTCCAATAAAAAGCAATACAAAGTGAAAAATAACTAATTTCGGAAGTCGGTGTCTGAAAGTTATTTTGAAAATCAGTTTTTTTATGTGCAAAAACTTTTAACTTTTCCCTTTGTATTTTGAGAACAATCATCTAATTCAGTTGACATGATATTGAGACATTCGTTTATTTGTCGCGCACATACTTAAGTACAAACAAATACAGATTTCATACAACACACATACAAATAGTCACACTCACAAGTACAAATTTAAGACTTATATGGTTTTGTTGTGGTTTTCATTGTCAGAATTAGATCAAAGTGAGATATTAAATGCTACCACAAAAAAAACATCAGCTTTCAAATAAAGAACAATTATCAAAATCCGTTAAACCGGTCTAAAGTTCTGATGTTCTTATGTTTGTTATTACAAACATAAAAAAATAAAGACGAATTGAGATCCTCTTCCATTTTTTTCAGTGGGTTAAACATAAAAATACGGATATGGAAATATACTTTAAACCAGGAACTATAGGATTTTTTTTTGTTTGATTGCTAGTAGAGAAGTTTGTCAAATAAGCGGCATCATGAATATTCTGTGCTAGAACTGTAGAGGGAGGAAATAGGTCATGTAGCTTGAAATACGAGTGTTTTCGGCTTGATTGGTTGTTGAGAGTTTGGTGAAAGTTTGTCCTGTGATTTATTAATGGAGCTGGGCTGAATATACTCGGTTTTACCACATACGAATACTTGGTAACACTACAGAAAATTTATAATATTCGATAAAAATTACATTACCACATATTATCATTATTTACTACTAGCTGTTGCCAGCGACTCCGTTCGCATGGACTTCCGTTTACAGCGCGCGGTGGTTCCCGTAAATTAAAAAGAGCTCAGTTGATATGAAATAAGCGCCTTTTAAAATAATGGGAGCAGTATGTACTACAAGTAGTAAGCTCCCGTTTTCGCAACAATTTTTGTTATAGCTCTGGTTCTATTGGTCATAGCGGGATTTTATAAAGCCTATATCCTTTCTCAGGCTCTAGACTATCTGTGTACCAAATTTCATTACAATCGGTTCCGTAGTTATGCGTGAAAGCCGGACAGACAGACTGACAGAGACACTTTCGCATTTATAATATTAGTATAGATAATTTGAATAAACTATTCAAAATGTTGTGTTGATAATGTAATATATACATACACCCCTGAAAATAAACAGTAATTTGTACTTGTGTATAGCTTAGAATAGTACCAACCCATATCCTCCTGTGGGTACCGTAAGAGGGTTAAGGAAACTCTCACTAGGGAAGCAGGCAGCAGCGCTTCTCCTGTGGAATATCAAATTACTGCGATCCTCAACCCGCCTGCCAAGCGTGGGGATTATGGCAAAGCCCCCGAAGAAAGCCTTGGGGGAGGCCTTTGTCCATCAGTGGACCTTTATAGGCTGAAGAAGAAGAAGATAGCCCTATGTATTTATAGTATATTCTAGACTAGGACTACAGTTAAGTAGGACTATACACAATCGGTGTAGATAGTCAACTATATGTAAATAAAAATCACGTGACTTTGTTAACCGATAAGACATTTTAATTGTATCTTTCAGTTGCAGTCTTCAATTTAGCAATGGTATAAACGAATTAATACCTTTCTAAATTAATCGAGTAACCGAGTTAGAGATTTTTTTTGCTTACCATTAGTTAGCTACCAAAACTGATGGCGTATAAAACATTGAAAAATATTCTAGACGCACATACCTTGTTTTTCTTTAAACGTTTCCCTATGGTCTAAAGGACCACAGGGAAAAGTTCAAAGAAAAAATATCCTAGACGCACATACCTCGAATTCCTTTAAACTTTTCCTTATGGTCTGACCATAGGGAAAAGTTTAAAGGTATTCGAGGTATATGCGTCTAGAATATTTTTCATTTAGACCATAGGGAAATGTTTATAGGAATTCAAGGTATGTGCGTCTAGAATATTTTTCAATGTAGATCTTGGAACTGAAAACAACAAAAGTTACATGTGAGATCTAAGCCCATTGAGATTATGGGTGAAAAGTGTAATTCAATCAAAATACCGATGCTATTGTCCCTTATTTCATTATTTTTAAACCGACGACATTTTCTAAGTACATTGGCATTAGCCCAACAAGGTGAGATGAGCTTTAAAGGAGATTTTCTTTGCCGCCGAAGGGGAAAATTATCTTGATCGGATAACTACCGTCATTTTAATTAACTTGAGGATCGTACATTGGCTTGAAATTGTATGTTTACAAGGTGTTATATTTGTTTAACTAGTTGGAAGGTGGGTATTTTGAATTTTCGAGAAAATATGTTGTTGTTTAAACACCAGCCTCTCAAGTATGAGTGTGAGGGTTCGATTCCAGGTCAGGCAAGTACCAATGTAACTTTTCTGAATTATGTATACTTTCTAAGTGTATCTTGGACACCAATGACTGATTACAAAGTGAAGGAAAACATCTTGAGGAAACTTGGACTTTAAGTCTGAAATCGCCAACCCGCATTGAGCAATCGTGGTGATTACGCTCAACCCTTCTCTGTATGAGAGGATGCTTGTGCCCAGCAGTGGGACGATAAAAAATAAGGTTGATGATGATGATGATGTGGTAGCGAATCTAAGAGAATCTAAGCCTCTCAAGTATGAGTGTGCGGATTCGATTCCAGGTCAGGCAAGTACCAATGTAACCTTTCTAAGTTATATGTACTTTCTAGGTATATCTTGGACACCAAAGACTGATTAAAAGGTGAAGGAAAACATCTTCAGAAAATCTGGACTTTAAGTGTGAAATCGCCAACCCGCATTGAGCAAGCGTGGTGATTAAGCTCAATCCTTCTCTGTGTGAGAGGAGACCTGTGCTCAGCAGTGGGAGGATAAAAAGGTTGATGATGAAACGATTCTGACGTGGAGACTGCGTATCAGCAATCGTAGTGTGGGACACCTACCAGACGCATACAATAAGCTAGATGGATAGACGACCTAAAGGTTGCTAAAATAGACAGATTGCGGAAGGCAGAGGACAGAGTCTTGGGGCCCAGTTTGGAAAAGGCTATCTTATAGTTCATCATAACTGTGGTAGGTAGTAGGCTGGAAGTTGATGATTTTGTTGTCATTAGGATTTCCCATCAGTGACAGGATATACAATTAAATGAAAATCTAAAGTCATTTATTCCAATAAGGCTGAGAAACAGCATTTTTCCGGCTGTTCCCAGTAGTCTTACCAGTAGTACTAATGGGAGTTTTCTTCCCTTTCTTCCCAATAGACTTATTAGTAAGACTACAGGGAACTTTGTTCCCAGTAGATTTACCAGTAACACAAAACAATATTATAATTTAGACGGAAATACTTATAGATGTTCAATGTAATTCGAACATGAACATCACCTTAGACAGTCTCCCAAAACGCCCGTCCTCCACCACCTCCTACTGCATTGGTTAGGATGGAAAAGTGGCGCAAGAACTTCCCAAGCAGCATAACGGCTATCGATTTATCGCCAGGTACTACAAAATGTAACGAATGGGAATCCATAACAAGTGATACTACAGTTTGACTTTATAAAGAACGCGTAATATCCAGAAACAGTTCGAGATATATTAAGCAAAAAGTCCGCATAGAATTCCAGGTGAGCAAAAATTGTAAACAGCAGGGTAATTGCGTAACACATTATCAGTAGTGAGGGGTTTCATTTTGATAGTTCAACAAACATGGGTGTACCCAGCTTCTGACCTAGGGGGGGTGACAAGTCAGGCCTAGGAGGAGAGCCAGTCAGTTGACTCCCCCTTAATTAATTCGCTAATTACACAAAAAAGCGCAATGTGAACAAAAAAAGGGGGGGGGGGGCAAGTCAGGTCTTGGTTGGTAAATGGGGTGGGGGGTCAAGTCAGATTTATATATACAAGCTCATTTACATGAAACATTAGGTATTTGTAATGTAGTGTGTGGGGTTAATAGATGCAATTGATCCTGTATAAGTCCCCATTTATACAACGTGTAACATAAAGGGTATATACATACCAAGGGCATGGCATCTTTAGATGATATCAAACGATATCGGAAGGGTTTCAACTCAAAATAAAATACTCAAAAAATTGATACCAAATTTTTGGTTTCGTGTGTTTCTTAAAATAAAATCATAACGAACGTGGTAGCACACTATATACGTTAATAACTACTCGTTACACGTTATGTTACTTGCTATAATCCGAAAAATGTCTTCAATATCTCTGTGCGACTAGTATGATAGTAGCCTATCACAGGCGGTGTTTTTCCTCATAACTTCCTAACATAAAGAGATAGGATTAAAAAATCCTTCCAATATCGTTTGATATCATGTAAAGATGCCATGCCTTTGTTATGTATATACCCTTTATGTTACACGTTGTACATTAATTAGTAATTAGAGGAGTTCATATATATTCTGCGAAATTCCCAGGCAGCTACCCCCACCTGCTCCCCCTGGGTACGCCCATGTCAACAACATTCATTACGTTATTTACGTTGTTGAGTAGACACATTTTGGAACATGTGGAGCAATGGAATAGCAGTAAGTTTCAAAATTATTCCAACTGACAGTAATAATGTATAACGCAATTAGGGTACAGAAGGTAATGCTTTTAAAAATAAATATGAAACTACAACATCCATTATTGTACAACGTTTTGTACCAAACAATAGGCTATTTGACAGTATTCAATTTTTTGTGATTTTTTTACTTTAATTGCATAAAATGAGGGTTCTTTATGTCATTTACATGAGTTTTAATAAAAATTAATAACAATTAATATATCCAAAACACAAAAATATGTTTGGCTTTTTGTTTCTCGCGCCACACATTGTGAAACGATCCGGATTGCCTAATGTCGCGATGACGTCAGACGTGCATCGACGGTTGTTTTCGGCAAACTTATAAACTGTTTTTCGGGGGTTTTTATCGATTTATTTGTACAACCCGGTACAGCACACCACTTGTAAACCATTTTATTAGATAAAAACAACAAATAATAAATAAAAACAAACACCACTGAGAACCGAAAACCGCTTGTGACGTCATTTACAAAGCGCGATGCCATATTGCTGAATAAATCGTTTTCGCGGCTTATTTGAATTTTGAATTTTTATTTGCATATTTCTTACGAAATACGTATTTAAAAATAAAAAAAATACTTTCGGTGAACTTCTTAACCGCAACCAAGTAATTCAAGATAAATCTGTCAAATAGCCTAATAACAACATAAAAGTGCAGATGTAATGCAGCTTTTTTGCAACATAGAGCAGGTAAACTGCACATATGTTGCATATGGGTGCCCTCTATCTGGCAGAAACTCGTTGCTCCGAAACCTATTTGGTATAACTCACTTGGCATAAACTTTTTTAAACGAACATTGATTGTTTTTTGGCGTAATGTTTTATGTCCGAATTTAAAATAGGATACTTTAAGATGGCAGAATTTCAAAGCTTTGCCGCCAAGCGATTCGTCGTGTGGTGCCTGGTGTCTGGTGAAGCCGTGCGGAGGAGGGGCCTGAGCAGTTGTGTTGCTATGTGTGCCGGGTACGATGCACCAAAAGCCGATTGTATTTGGAGTTTTGTCGTGGAGGTTCTCCAGATCAATCTCCCTCTGGCGCAGCATCGTTGGTTGAGTTGTTGGGTTTAACATTGCATTACCTTTTTTTTTCCGTGGTGGAAATCCTCAATGGATGTCCGCCACCCTGGGGTGGGCGACGGGGTCTGTTAGACTCTTACTGACTAAAACCACCCCGGTGTCTCTTCTATCACGAGCGCGCGTGGGGTCGCGGGAGTATAAATTCTTCCAAGGCCCCACACCCTCGTGCTGGCCGAGTCTGTCCGGGGCTCGTATCCTGCACGGGGTAGTGGGGTGTCAAACTACCCCGTGCATCGCCTCAGAGGCGCGCGCCGACACCCGCGCGCGCCTCCGCTTCGGGGTCCATCGAATAGGGGACGGGGACTTCCCCATGTCCCTCGCCCCTGGACCCATCATGGGGTGCGGAAGAGGGCGTTATCCGCCCTTCTTCGGCGCCTGGTGCGTCTTCTGCGGCCCGGGAAGGGAGTTGAGATCTCCCTCTCCCGTTCCGCAGCTTGGTAGGTGTGACGACGACCTGACGCTGCCGGCAGCAGTGCGTAGGATGGTCGGTAGCGCAGAGTCGTGGGACGCGGTGGTGTCCTTCTGCGACATCCGCTACCGACCATCCTACGCACTGCTGCCGGCAGCGTCAGGTCGCCTCCTACTTCATTTGTGAGGACACGGCGCTGGTCCTCCCAAGCTACACACTCGGAGAGCGTGTGCTGCGCCGTGTCCTCCACGCATTGGATCACACATTAGATTGGACAGTTGTGTTGTGACGTGTGCCGGGTAACATGCGCCAAATGTTGTGTCGGGAGTTTGGTCGTGAAGTCCTCAGACCAATTTCCCTCTGGCATAGCACCGTCGTGTTGTTGGGTTTAACATCATCTCGCTCAACTGCCGTCTTCTTTCCTATTCACTCAGTTTTTTTGAGTGAATAGGCTCTTAATAAACGATTAGCGCGCTTTACCATTAACGATTGCATCACTGCTTACCATCAGGCGGGATTGCATTCAAGCACTAGTATGTAATTATAAAAAAACTATGATACGAAAAAGAGCTGCCTACTTGGTGCGCCGGATGCGGGCCAGCCCCAACATTGTACTGCAGTGTATCGCGAGCAGCCTGGACTGCATAAACAGCCACATTTTCATACAACCACAATTTCATATAACACAAAGTTTGGCCTAATAAATAAACAACAACATGTCTGCTATATTTATTACGTTAGTACAGTAATTGCCCTAAATACCACAGAGTTGACATAATAATTTACACACTCTTTGTTTAACACATGTAAACAATGTATAACCCACTAAACGTATTACAAAAATAGTGCCACAGGCCTCCTTTCTATGGAATGGTCACGACCACGGCCATCTACCACGCGAACTAATCCAGCACCCTAATTACGTAACACACTAATACTATCGGTTGGAATCATTTCGAAGCATATTGCTAATCCATTGCTCCATATTTTCGAAAACGTTTCATCTCAACAACGTAAATAACGCAATGAATGTTGTTGAGCTGTCAAAATGAAACCTATTGCTACTGATGGTGTGTTACGTAATTACCCTGCTGGTTTGGTAGATGTAAAATAATATATACCACAGCAAGTCTTTTCTTTCTCTTTCTTTCTCTTATGGCTTTGCACGGTTTGTGCATTTAGCCAATGTCACGTAATGAATTGTTCATGTCGAAAAAGACGGCCGCGCGAGCCGAACACGGAGGAAGTTTTGGTACAAAGCCATGATGTGGCCACTATGCTACAATATTTCACTGTTCTTTATGAATTATTCACTTAATGCACTTTTTACTACATAAATCACGCGTTTTTATTTAGTAAACGACACTATAAATAATTTAAAAGTCCAATGAAAAATGAGCGTGGCCCTCATCTTAGCTTCCCGCCAAAACCTCGACAGCAAGTCAAGCTACCCCAAACTGTCAAATATTCCAAATCAACTTTGAGCCTTAATCCTTTAATAATAAAGTTGAAAATCTAATAAAGAAATTGTAACAGCTTAATGTGCTGTCGTCTGTACATGTCTTCGATGTTTTGGTTTTAGCACATGTCGGTTTTGAAAGCAATGATCACCACTGCTCTTAAAACGGCGAAGAAAAACGTCGTGACCGATTTAAACCAAAAATTACACGGCATGTTATACAGACTGAGTTTTTAAGAACCGTCCAAATTTTTTGTAGGCATTAGGTATCATTCAGTAATTCCATTTTTTTTTTAAATCGATACGTAAAATTTTCATATTAAATCATTTTCTCGAAAGAATTATTCGCTCTGCGTGGTCACTGACTTATAACGATTGTGTTCAATGAACTTTGTTGGAGCGCGGGGCGGGCTGGCCGATGGCACGGCGCGATGGCACGGCGCGATGTCAACAAACATCAACTTTCTATATACATATACAGAGTGGTGCTGACAATACGACAATAAATGAAAACACAGACCATGCTGGTTCGTAGGAATAATCCTAAAGCACAGAAAAAAACCTATTATCAAAAATAAAAAAAAATGAAAATTTCAAACAAACTAAATCGCATAAAATTACAAACGGAATAGAACATCCTTTAAAATATTAGTTCAATGACCTCCGATCAACGGGCAACAGCGCGTTCGTGTATCGACTTGCTTTTTCGCGCCATTATTATTAAAGTTTAGTACCGCTGGATGCGGCGGTCATCAACCTGTAAGCGCTTCCTTATCAACACGTACATCATGTAGAAAATGTGAAAAATGAAAAATAATTTCCTGTGACTAAACTAAAGGATATATTTTACATAATTTTTTTATGGGTAGACTGAGAATGTGTTGAGGTACACGATGTTTAATTTATTGTCGTATTGTCATCACCACTTTGTATAATTACACTTCTTATTATTTATTTATATTCATAGATACATATACATCATTCATTTCTGCAGGTCACATAATACGCATTCCAGTATTATGAGGCGCTGTTTTGATAACATTTTACTACACCAAGATTCATTATTCAGCTTACAGACACCTTCCTCAACGTTAAGCCTAAGTTTTGGCGACTTAGCTATAACTTAGCGTAAGAAGCTGTACCTATGCTGTGCTATATTAATTTTTCAACACAACGCTATAATTTAATATTACTTATATTTACATTCTTACAATAACAACGCTGTTGATTATGTCTCTAATGACAACCTTTTTCTTTTAACTTCTTGATAGCCTGCTATTTTTCTACCGGATTTGTTATCCCAACTCTTTTAAGTTATTTCACATTGCTTATAATTTTTCAATTAATTAAATCTCGAAATTGTCGCGTTTGACAGGAAAGAAAAAAGGGAGGAGGGAGACAAAGAATTTCATCATCATCATCATCAACCTTTTTATCGTCCCACTGCTGGGCACAGGTCTCCTCTCATACAGAGAAGGATTGAGCGTAATCACCACGCTTGCTCAATGCGGGTTGGCGATTTCAGACGAAGTCCAGGTTTCCTCAAGATGTTTTCCTTCAAGATGTCACCTTCAATCATTGGTGTCTAAGATATTCTTAGAAAGTACATATAACTTTAGAAAAGTTACATTGGTACTTGCCTGACCTGGAATCGAACCCGCGCACTCATACTTGAGAGGCTGGTGTTTTAACCACTAGGCCACCACGACACAAAGAATTTATTAAAACATAATTAAAAGGATTAAAAAAAATGTGATGCTGGCTGGGCGTAGTCTATTATGGCCCTCTACTTCTCACGGCGAAGAGGCCTGTGTTACAGGAGTAGAAAAACTATAGACTTCTTATAAAGAATGCATAAGGCCTCTGTTTTCACTTTCAACTCCATCGCTCGTAAACAATGCAAATGCTTTCTAGGTTACCCCACTACAATGAAGCATAGTGCAGTAAAATTAAACGCGTGCACCCACCATGTAAGTGAGAGCGGCAGCACTTGTAGCTAAAAGCTCAAAACTCAGCCCTTTGCATCAAGTATTCAAGTGGCACCGACGACAATACCAGCACACACCTGCCGATGATGGGATGTCGCAAGGTAATAGAGTATTCCGGTTTTATGTTGCTTTGAACATAAATATAGATTGTCTTATACTAATATATTTAATACTATAGCGGCCGCCACCGACTTCGTTCGCGTGGAGTTGTTATGCTCCGCTCCTATTGGTTGCAGCGTGATGTTATATAACGCAAAGCATTCCTGTATTAATGGGCTATCTAACGCAAAAAGAATTTTTCTAATCGGATCCGTAGTTCCTGCGATTAACGCGTTCAAACAAACAAACAAACTCTTCCGCTTTATATATTGGAGCTACTGGTCCGATATGAAAAATTCTTTTTGCGTTGGATAGCCCATTAATCCAGGAAGGCTTTAGGCTACATAACACCATGCTGCGACAAATATTAGGGGGCATATAAAAAAACGCGGGTGAAACCGTGTGGCGCAGCTAGTAGCATATACAGGTAAACCAAATAAAGCATGCTTTTAAAATTTTATGTTTTGTGCTGGTGCACTTTGTAGTTGTTTAATATTCCGGTAGCAAAACTTCATCTGTCGCTGCCAGCCAAAAGTTTTATAAATTGTTTTGGAATTGCATTCAGTTCTGCCTTTTCTTGGGAAATCCGTACTTTTTTATGTATGTACAGTGATAAGTTTTTATTCTAATACTAACGTTGTGTTTTACTATTAACGTTCACAAACGCCATCTCCTTTTCCCTTAATACTTGTACCACAAAAGCCCTTTGTTTAGGGTCCGCAGTAACACAGGGCGCCAGGTGCGTTCCCGGCCCAATCAAGTGACGACAAATTGTTACAATCAGCCCTTTGATGATGTTTTGTTTCGGCCCAGCATCGGAATGCCATATAGCGCGACGAATTTTTCGAATTTTTTGGGTTATTCCACCTATGAACACGGAAATGAATGTAAATGGAAACAAGTTTTGTCTTTGTGCTGTCAATAAATTTTCGTTTTTGTAGTTGTGTTATTTGTGTCTGTGGCCTCTTTCATTCTTCGGTACTTGATCTCATTTTGAAGGATGGATAAAAAAAGTAATTCAAAATTGGAAGGAACCTGCTGTTGAAAGTGCTATTCTTTTTTGGCGTATTATAATAATCCGTCAGTATAAAATATCGTTTTTTTATCGCAGATACTAAATTCGACATTTAAATATTTTCTTATAAACGGCCATTATAATTACAAAATAAGGTTTATTTTACCAGTTCCACGTTTAAACTGTCCAACTTCTTTTTTTAATTTGGAACTTTTTTTCAATTGAATTATTTACGAAGACTTACGTCAATACGAGATTAAGTTGTCAATTTTGTATTAAAAACTTTACGGTCCTTTCAATAAAGTTCATAGAACAACGAGTTCGAAGTTTCGGATTGGACTAAAGTAAGATCTTATTTTATAATAAGTTGGTTCTAGTTTTCTTAGTACCTTTTTCGAGTCTCCTTCTTAGACTTTAATCCTGTCAAATCCGGGTTTAAGAAACGAATTTTACTTTCATCTTTTCTATGTTTTTAATGTTTTTTATTAGCTTCACTTGTATGTTTGCTTGCTTGTTTGTTTGCTTGCTTGTTTGCTTGCTTGCGTGCTTGCTTGTTTGTTTGTCCGTCTCTAACTCTTTGGACTACGAGTGAGCGGCTCATTACTGTAAAATATCCCACCGTTTTCAATACGTTCCTTCGTTCGTTTTTTTTTTTAAGAATATCGTTACAAAAAAAGTTGAAAATTAATATAGTTTAAAAAACTAAAAAACATGCTTTTAAAGAATATCAAACTAAAAAGTTAAAAATAATTCAAAAAAAAAAGCGTGAGGCGCTTAATATACAAAATATTATTATTATTATTAATAGATATTCTTTAAAAGCATGTTTTTTTTTTTGTTTTTTAAACTATGTTTATTAATTATGAAACTTGCACGCTTGTGAAGTAAAAAGTTGTCCTCCAATTTCGCAGAACACAATTCAATCTTAGTTCTGAGTTGAGCCGCGCGTTCGGTATTTTGACCAAAAGCCCATTAAAAGAAACTGTGACTTCCGAGTTTGTTACGGCCTTTCTCTTCTTCTTATTCTTTTTTCAAGGTGAGATTCAACCTCAACGTCCTCAACTCTTGATCAATGGCCTCTGTGGAATAGATACCACAACTTTCCCAATAACATGTATTTATAAAACAACGAGTAATTATAGTACGATGTAATTATAGAAATTCTTTGATAAAATTATTTCACAATAATGGCGGATATCGCCAATGACAGTTGAAAAAGTCGGCCGCGCGAACCGTCTTTGAGGAAGGTTTGAGGCAAAGTCATGATGTGGTCTCTATGCTGCGATATTTCAATGTTCTTTATGAATTATTTACTGAGTGCACTTTTTACTACATAAATCACGCGCTTTTATTTAGTAAACGACACTATAAATAATTTTAAAAGTCCAATGAAAAATGCGCGTGTCATCTTAGCTTTCCCGTGAAAACTCATTTCTGTAGTTTTATCTACGCCCTTTCTCATAAACTTAGTCAAACCTTATCCTCATCCATCATTCGCCATTAAATCTCATCTAGTTTAAAAAAATATGATAACATGGTTGTTGTACAAACATATTTACATAATTAAAATAAATGACCCAACTTCACTATTATAAAACTGTTAAAGTAGACACCATGTTCTCTAAGTTACACGTTTGGTTCCCGTATTTAGGTCCGTATTCCTGAAGGAAATTCAAGCATTGATCTTTGCTTAAGCATTAAGTACTTAAAACTAGTTTCAACCAATCAAATGGCTTGAAACGAGACTTAAGTAGAGCTTGAGTTTTGAGTGACGTTCTGTAATACGCACTTCAGTCTTTAAACTGGATCATTTTGCATGAAACTCTAAAGTCGCCACTTCTCGCTCGCAAGCCCACGTCATGCACCCATTCATCATCATCCCAGCATTAATCCCAGTCGCATCCGAAGCCTTTTCAGTTTTGGAGTCTGGGGTCCGCTTTTACCGGTCCAACTGCTGATATGCCTAAACTTCGACATTTTCCGTGAAGCGACTGCCGTCTGACCTCCACAACCCGAAGGCGACATCGAAGCATTGCAGTTAGACCAATTGTTGGACTTTTGAGGGCTCCAACTACCCGTAACGACTGCCACTAGATGTTCGTATGGCAACCGGGACCAACGGCTTAACGTGTTTTCCGAGGCACGATCAGACCAGTGCAAATATTCATATTCATGCATACAAATACTTGCACTGTGCGGGGATCGAACCCGCGCCACCTTGCGCAACGGCCGCGTCCGCTACCGCTACGCCACGGAGGCTGTCACGTCATGCACCCATTATCTATACTAATATAATATAAAGCTGAAGAGTTTGTTTGTTTTTTTGTATGAACGCGCTAATCTCACGAATTACTTCTACTACTGGTCCGATTTGAAAAATTCTTTTAGCGTTGGATAGCCCATTAATCCAGGAAGAGTTTAGGCTTATAACGTCACGCTGCGGCCAATTGGACCGGAGCATAACTAACTCCACGCGAACGAAGTCGCTGGCGGTCGCTAGTTCCTTATAAACAGGTAAAAGAATAGTTTTATTCACTCAACATTACGTAGGTACCTACTTATCTTGTTATAGCAAACAACTTCTATTAATAAATATTAACCTATTTTTATCAAATTACTCTATGTATTTTCTATGTATATAAAAACAATTAGTTAGGTAATAATTATTTTTTCTTACATTAATAATAAACTACTAATAACAAAGCTGAAGAGTTTGTTTGTTTGAAGGCGCTAATCTCAGAAACTACTGGTCCGATTTAAAAAAATATTTTTGCGTTAAATAGCCCATTAATCCACGAAGGCTTTAGGCTATGTAACAGTACATGCATTACTGTGACTAATAGGAGCGGAGCATAACCACAATTTAAAATGTACGCTGTATATTTTGTGGTTAAAAATAAATGTGCAAATAACTAACTCCACGCGAACGAAGTCGTGAGCGGCCGCTAGTTATCAATACCCGTCGTCAAAGCCATCATGGCTAAGTCTATACTATAAAGAATTTATTTTATCACTAACGGCAGTAAGAGATCAAGTTCATGTGTAGACGTTAAGGGATGTTCTGGCAGTATTAATAAGGCTTGTAGAGCGCTATTATAGATTTTCTTTAATTTAAATTAAAGCAAGTATTTCTCGAACTAAATCGTTAAAATGAAATAAATTCAGCTTTATTTTGGATTGTTGTCTACTTCGAAATAGAAATAATCACTACAATCAAAACAAAGTCACTTTCTCTTTCCCTATGTCTTTAAAACTGCGTAACGGATTTTGATACCGTTTATTTTAATAGATAGACTGATTAAAGAGAAACCGACAGCCTCCGTGGCGTAGCGGTAGCGGACGCGGCCGCTGCGCAAGGAGGCGCGGGTTCGATCCCCGCACAGTGCAAGTATTTGTATGCATGAATATGAATATTTGCGCTGGTCTGGTTGTGCCTCGGAAAGCACGTTAAGCTGTTGGTCCCGGTTGCCATACGAACATCTTGTGGCAGCCGTTACGGGTTGTTGGAGCCCTCAAAAGTTCAACAATTGGTCTAACTGCAATGCTTCGACGTCGCCTTCGGGTTGTGGAGGTCAGACGGCAGTCGCTCCACGGAAAATATCGAAGTTTAGCCATATCAGCAGTTGGACTGGTAATGCGAACCCCAGACTCCAAAGCTGAAAAAGGCTTCGGATGCGACTGGGATTAACGCTGTGATGATGATGATGACTGATTGAAGAGAAAGGTTTATATGTATAATAACATCCATTAAATTGTGGAGAAATACTATTATTTTTGAGGTTTCTAATGTGATGTTGTAAATAATCAATTTATTTTCGCGTTTCACTGCAAACGCAGGCTGCTCCCTACGAGATTTATCAGAATAATGTACTAACTATTGTACGCATTGAAAAGGTCTACAAAAAGTCCGTGATGGTATATGTCTATCTCTTAGGGATGTCCCACAGTAATATTTTTTGTCATTTACTTTTTACGACAAATACTGGCTAATTTTTGAAGCGATTTTAGCCAATACAGCATTAATCCTTATACAATTAAATACTTTAAATACATTGTTGATTTAATAAAGATCTATGTCGCCCTTTACAGCATATGATTTAAATTAATATTTTCGAAGATATTACAGATTTAAAAATTGCGTCCGGGCCGACCGGGAGTGGTCGCGGCGGGCCGCTATGTTTTTTATACTACGTTCACAGTTTTCCTGTAGTGTATTTAGTATCAGCATTGCACCCGTGCGAAGCCGGGCGGGTCGCTAGTAATAATATAAAGGGCGAATGTTATAAAACGGATTTATAAATAAGTTTAAAACATATGCTTACTGAAATAAGCTAGAATTTTGCCGCCAATCCAAGTAAGAATTTGTGTCGTGATTACTAATGGTCAAGATTCCTTTACAAGAGACACTGTAAGTTTATCTCATTCATACCCAGAGTGTAGTGCAGGATATTACGTATGAACAAGCACCGATACATAACAAGTTGTTTGTTTTTAAAGTGCAAGAGCGCTCTTTATACATACTTACAAAGAGTGTAATGGTTTTTAAAGTTCTTTAGTTTTAAGTTTAGACATTATTTTGACGAACAAAAGTAAATAAAATCGTTGAAGTTAGTAATTTTATCTTTTACACTTTTTCTTATCTCTTACTTAAATATATTGGTTTGTTTTACTTAAAATTTTGTACTTACAATAACTGATTAAATATGTGTAGTGCTAATTGTAAATATGTTAGTTATTAAAAAAAATATACACTGTGCACTATTTATTACTAGCAAATTATTCGACCCAGGGTCATGGCCGTTCGACTGGTCCAGAGATATCGCACGGTCTCCATTAAGGCGGCGAGCCTGCTTGCCAGATTGCCGCCATGGGATCTGGAGGAAAAGTTGCGACAATCGGACTCTCCATGTCGCCATGAGATCCCGCCAGAGCTCTGCGCCGTACCGCGATTTCTCGCGGCAGTGGAGTTATGCCTCCTCTTACCACTCCAACATGTGGGCGAGGGCTTGCGCTCCTAATAGAGATGTCAGCACATCGTGACGGGATCCATGAAGAGCGATGCTTCCTGCGTCAGGGTTGCAGGTTGGCTAAAAAAGAAATCGTGGCGCACAGGCAAATGAAGAAGGTTGGGGGTGGGTTTTAGTCAGGAAAAGTCAGACACGCCCTGAATGGAGAGGTCATTTGATGATTTCCATCCAGAACAAATGAAAAGATAAGTTATTAGATCGTGTTCTAGCTATTTTATACATCTTTCAAAGTGAAAGATGAAAAATCTAGTTACGTATTTGTTGTGGCTCGAATATATGGACATCTTAGGTTGAGTACCGACCTAAAATGTCCATATATTCGAATATGGACATTTTAGGTTCTTTTCAACTTTTTCCCAAACAATGAATTAACCTACTACTTCAAAAGGCCATAGGAGTTAAAAATCAGTAAGGCCATTTGAACAGATCAGTCCAAATACCCGAGGCACGTCTGTGCTATACATGTATATTCACAGTTAGTTCAGGCCGATCTAAGCTTTAATTAAGTTAGTATTTGGTTGACTGCACGCTGGAGCAGTTACGCGTTTATTACTAACATCAAACTGCGATGGCACATCAGTCTGCCAAGCGTGGAATTACTACAACATCGTCTTATGGTCAGGTGGTCGACGGTCAATAAGATTGTGACCTATATTCAGGTATACAGTATGTTAACTAACAGAGGGCGTTCCCGTTAACCCGAAATAGTATAGCATACATACATGCTAAAAAAAATATTTCCATTCGAAAACAATTTTTTTTTTAATTTTTCCAATAAGAAAATATTCAATAAAAAATTTAAATTGACATGTAAAAGAAACACACTGTACACGCGAACTTGAAAGACGGCAAGGTCGCAATTTGTTTATGATATCTACTACGCTACTATTTTGATTTAAAACAGGAGGTTTCAAATTTATTTCCAATTAGAATTTTTTTTTATTCGGATTTTTTTATGCTTATTTTTCTATGCTGATATTTTTATTTTAATCTATTAATGATATAAATTAACGAGTTTAAGGGAACGCCCTCTGTTATTTAACATACCTACTGTATAATGTGAAACGGAGCGATCACGTTACGTAACGGTAGCCAAAGATGTTCTGGTTATATATTGTAAGCCAATACGGACATACTTGCCTATTTGTTAACATTTTTCCGTTAGTAGTGTAGACACTGTAGCCTATTTGGTGCTATCATGGAAACTCCGCCCAACTTATTACAAAAAGAATCCTAACTTCAGTCCTATCCTAAACCTGCAAGACAGTTATTGTACTTTAAAAATGATTTCGACGAAAATGAAATTCTTAATTCAAAATTGATTACCTAGACTCCCGTTTAAAGTCCGTATTTGTATTAAGAACTTTAACTTTGTCGGGATAAAGTTCGAAATTTAAAAATGGCTCGAGGGTTTAAATTAGGTTCTACTTTAGTGGTCTAGTTAGTTTTAGTTAGGACTTTGTTTTTTAATAAGGCAGCGCGAGTTTATTTAAAAGTGATTAGTAAGTAAACAAGGCGAGACACATAAAATATTAGAGTTTACAAGAGATTAGGCTATCAAGTAAAAGAATTATGAAGTACGTAATATGTTTATACATAGAAACATTGATAAAATATTAAACAGATACGATATATTCTAACAAACTGACCAAAAAAATGTGCCGAACACATCAGCAGCACACATGCATATTTTTATTCGGCATACATTGGTACAGTGTGAGTGAGATGGGGCGCAATCTAAAGCATAGAGAAAAAAAAGATGGCTAGTGTTTGTCGTTTGCGCTGTTAGTGTTTGTCGTTTGTTTTTACGAGTGTATCGAGAGTGACTAAAGCGAGATACAGGACTTACTTCCTTTTGTACGCTTCATTTTTGGTGCGCTAGTGACATATCTACCTTAGTTTAATATTTTATCAATGAATCAGGGAGTTTATTCACAGCAGCATGAATATAATGGGCGGGAACGATAGGTGCTGAATAACATGCGGTGCGATAGTTACTGTATTATGTTTCGCAGCTTCTTTCTTTGCGATTTGGTTAACAAATTGTAGATGTGTACCACGCATCAGCCTATCACACGGATTTTTTAAATACATTTTTTTTTTAAACACTGGCAACTTACTTTTACCCCCACTACCCCCACTCTGCTGCTGCTGCCGGTTCGAACGGTCGGCGCGATCTGCTCCTCATTTTAGTTGAAAGTATAATTATATATGTATATTTTGTATTTGTATGTATGTAGGGTAGGGCATAAGTACTTATAGCAAAATGTAATATAATAGGGTGGGTGTATATAAATCGCGTCGAAAGAAGCTGCTCACATAATTATCATCGAACTTCACTTGGTAAGTTCGTTTGATTTTTAATTATGTTTCGCAGCTTCTTTCTTTGCGATTTGGTTAACAAATTGTAGGATGTTTAGATGTGACAAATATAAAATATACCTATATAGGTACTTAAGTTTTTATAAAACAAATTATTTCATAATAAATGAATAGTTTTTACTAATATTATATGAAATTTTCGAACACCTCTTTATAAGCAAATCATAACAGATGTTCATTTAACAGATAAACGTAACAACAGATTTACATGTATTAATCTGTAGAATTTAATATTGAGCTTGCAAATTATCCTCGACTATCGATCTTTTATCAGCAGTATTTCTAATCACATCAATACTGACACCTGAGCTGCTGGCTCTGGATGTGGCTGCATGACGAGTACTATGCGCACTAAATATACAAATATCAATACCACTCTTTTTTTAATATTTTCTTAATCCAACAACCGTTGGGATGACACCTTCTTATAAGGTTTCTTGTAACTGATGAATAAATAATCATTATTAGTCTGTCGAATGGAATTTGTTTTATTTATATAGTCATGTAAACAGGTAGCTGGACATATATTAGGTTTTTCATTACAGAAAGGTAATTTCAAAAAGGGTTGAAAAGAATTCGGTTTCGAGGTGTTTATTAAATCTGGATTTTAATGGTAATTAGGTCTTGATTAATGACATTAATATTGCTTATTTTTATTTGTGAAAAATGTTTATACTCTATGAACAGTTACTAGAGCCAACAAGTTAAGTGAATACTTTGAAAGAGTTTCCTCCTGGAAACTCTTTCAAAGTATTCACTCCGTTCAGATAAATAGCCAAGAACAGTATCAGTATCCCAAGTCATATTATACCTTGGTTGACATGGTCTTGATCTGAAAACTCTTTTCATAAACCTTTTTATTCGCGAGTCCTGTAATATATTTGGAAATAATATTGACAGGGCGATTTGTACGAGTTAATTGTGCCATATTTGGCACCTTTATCAAATACTTTTGTAAGGAAATCTAAAATTACGGTAACATTGGTATCCAAATAGTCACAACCGCTTTGTTTACAATATTCTAACCAGGGTCTAATACAAGTGTCATATTGCTTGTACGTGTTATCTGAAAGCGAATTGATCATAATGCTAACCGTCCTCACTGGTATTAATATCTTCAGATATTTTTGCCGGATAACTTTGCGGCAACTAAGCGAAGTGTCTTGTGAAGATTGTTGGGTGTTCCGAAAGGAGCTGACAAAAGATTAACGTCAGGACTGAAATGTATAAAGGATGGGCAGGCTAGTCTTAAACAAAGGAAACGAGGGTTGTTATGACCAATATGGTACTACTACTGCTTCTTCTGCCTTGTCGGCTTTTATTTTTCGTAACACTTTTAAAATTAAAATAAAGGGGGGAAAAGCATAAAAATATAATTATGTCCAGGACACAGTAAAGGCGTCGATAGTCCATGCGTCAGGGTCGATCTTCCAAGTAATATACATTTGGCACTACAGCGACTCTCTAACTAATCTATTTCAAAAAAGGCCAAACACCTGACAAAACTTTTTCGAAAGCATAGTCTGCCAATATTCCCATTCCGTATCCTGAAATGCCTTTCTAGAAATATCGGCCTCACAGTTATCTTTGGTATTTATGTAAGATACAAAAATATATATCTTTCGGGACACACCATTGCCAGATTTCTCTGGATACATTGTTTAAATGTGGGTACTGCACGTTTCCCATACGGTGGATGCAACAAATAGCCGTTGTATTGTCGATTCTCAATAAAATGTCTACTTACATTATAAAGATCCTTTGCAAAAACCTTAAGTGCGAGGAAAACAGCTTTTAATTCTAATTCATTTATGTGTGAACAAGATTCGTCATTTTTCCAATAACCGGACGCTTCCTTATTATTACAAAAAGCGCCCCAGCCAGTTAAACTCGAATCGGAAAATATTTCGAAACTAAATTGATTAAATCTAAAAGGCGAACAAGCACTATCAATGTGATTTAACCACAAACAAAAATCATCTTGCAATTTTTAAAATTACTGGGTAGGTGAATAATTTGTTCTTGTTGAATAACTGTCATTATTTTGTAAACACAGGTACTTGTGACGTTCAAACAATTTAGTGTATAACCCAGAATATTGAACCGCAGGGCAATACAAACCGGCAGACCAATTTATTCTAGCAAAATTGCGAAGTTTGCATTTTCGTTTGTGTGTCCTTTTCTGTTCTTTTTGTCAGGAAGGTATAGTGTCATAAGTTTTGAATCGTAAATAAAACCTAAAAATTTGCATTGTTGTTTTGGGGTAAGTGAACTTTTTTCTGTGTTGATTATAAAACCTAGATCTGTCAAAACTTTCATTGTGTAATTAACGTTATCGTTACATTCTTTATATGATTGCCGAAACAAAGGATATCGTTTAAATATATAGCGAATATGTAATCTTTATTTCGTAAGTATTCTATTACGGGTTTAAGTAATTTAGTAAAAACGTATGGTGCTGTACATAACCTGTACATAACTAGTAACAAGTACATAAACCAAATGGGAGGCAAGTGAATTCGTACAATCACCGGTGAGAGTTTTGATAAGTGCGTGATTTGAAACGCAAGTATTTTCGATGTGATTTAGTAACATTGATTAAAAAATAAGCGTCTTTTAAATCGATAGATGCCATGAAACAGTTTGGTGTTATTAATTTTGAGGCAGTGCGATAATCTTCTATCTTAAAATGACTTTCCTGTTTAGGTTTTTATTTTTTGTAACTATTAGTTTAAGTTGATTTTTGTGTCTTTTGCGTAACCTTACGGGCCTCTGCCGATTTTTGCACATTATTGGCATGTTTTACTTTTTCGGACATAACGTCGCCAAAAAAATATTTATCTGTGCATGAATTTACGAGGGTATCTCGAAGACCGGTACTTATGGATGAAATAACAAATTTCTTTCCCATTTTGGTTGAAGTTTTCGAAATTAGACTTCAATAACCGGAGCTAACGCTGCGAGTGCAGTAAATATTTATTTCTGCCTATACATAAGCGAGAAATCCCGTTTTTAAGAGTTCCGTCAATGCGGTTTTAGCCTCCGGATTTAATAGAGGCGGTACCAACAATTAGCAATTTTTGGGAAAAAATATTCCTTTGTTAGTTATTCCTTGACCTCCTTGCAGATGTAGTATAAATCTTTTTTCTCCGTTAAGTTTCGGTACTAAGAATACACCAGATACAAATTGAGTTTTCGTAAGTACATTTACGAATTGCCCCAATTTTAAGTAATTTAATTAAAGATTTTTTAAAATCTGCGGCCTCTTGGGGTGATTTTGTATATGAAACAATACTGTTACTCTGGACTGGTGGGTTATTGAAAGGAATAGTGTAGCCTTCGGCCCATAATAAGACAATAGGATCATTTGTAATGTTCGCCCACCTTTGTGAGAAAAAACGTAAACGTCCTGCGTACAGTACCTCTTTTTGCGTTAGCGGCGAGCTTGGACGTTTCTGCCACGACGCGGCGGTGAGGCGTGCGGCGGCGGTGAGCGCTCGCGGGCTGCTCTGCGCGGCGGTGGTGGCGGGGCCCGGCTGCTCTGCTGCTGGTGCTGGCGGTGAGGCGTGCGGCGGCGGTAAGCGCTCGCGGGCTGCTCTGCGCGGCGGTGGTGGCGGGGCCCGGCTGCTCTGCTGCTGGTGCTGGCGGTGGCCGGGCTGACTCTTCCGTGCATACTGCTTGCCCGCTGCTTTTGATGCAGGGGTTTGAAGTTTAGTCTCCGGTTCTGGCGCTTCACCTAGCAACGCTAGGATGTCAGTGTCCAGGACGGCGTCTTCGACTGCGCCCGTCAAGCCATCAGCGTCAGTATCTTGCATTGGCGGCGGGTCAGGAACAGTCTCCACGCCAGCCACTGCAGCTTCGGTTTCGAGTTGGTATGAGCAGCCAGCAAGAACGAAAAGTTCTTGTAAAAACTTTGAGGGTAAAAGCCCAGAGTAATGGCAGTTACGCATCAGTTTATACTAAAAGTGGATGGATACAACCCAGTTATTCATACTAAATAAGTATAAACGGCAGTTGTTCGCATCTTTGAGGGTAAAAGCCCAGAGTATTGGCAGTTACGCATCAGTTTATAATGAAAGTGGATGGATACAACCCAGTTATTCATACTAAATAAGTATAAACGGTAGTTGTTCGCATCTTTGACGGTAAAAGCCCAGAGTATTGGCAGTTACGCATCAGTTTATAATAAAAGTGGATGGATACAACCCAGTTATTCATACTAAATAAGTATAAACGGTAGTTGTTCGCATCTTTGAGGGTAAAAGCCCAGAGTATTGGCAGTTACGCATCAGTTTATAATAAAAGTGGATGGATACAACCCAGTTATTCATACTAAATAAGTATAAACGGTAGTTGTTCGCATCTTTGAGGGTAAAAGCCCAGAGTATTGGCAGTTACGCATCAGTTTATAATAAAAGTGGATGGATACAACCCAGTTATTCATGCTAAATAAGTATAAACGGCAGTTGTTCGCATCTTGGAATGTTAAGAGCCAAAATTAGGAAATAACGCAATAATTGAATGAATATCAATCACTTACGATCTGTATCTTCATCAGAATAAATAATTCGTTTCTTAAGTTTTTCATTTAACCTCCTAATTTTTCACCTAATGATTTCTTCAGAGTCCTCGTACTTCCGTTTCTTCCCCATGTTCAAATTCAAATAATGGTGCGGCAGGGTTCTTTCCCAATGACGTGCGTAGGCTTCGGCACGGAAACACATAATGAGGAGCAGATCGCGCCGACCGTTCGAACCGGCAGCAGCAGCAGAGTGGGGGTAGTGGGGGTAAAAGTAAGTTGCCAGTGTTTAAAAAAAAAAAAAATGTATTTAAAAAATCCGTGTGATAGGCTGATGCGTGGTACACATCTACAATTTGTTAACCAAATCGCAAAGAAAGAAGCTGCGAAACATAATAACAATTTCAAATCAGTTGGCAACCTATTGAATAATTCAACTGCTTGGTATCTGGAGCAGTGCCTGACCACGTTAAAATTTGGTGACAACTTGTGTTTAAACTCCTTTCTTCTTGTGCTTTCTCTTACCTTACGTTCCTCTTGTGATTCATACTGATGAATATACTTAGCAAAGTAACAAAGTATAACCAATATATATAAACTTGGTACTGTCAAAATATTCAACTTTTTAAAATGTTCTCTACATGATTCTGTTTGTGAGATCCTTACTAAAGTCCTTATAGCACGTTTCTGTAAGATGAACGCTTTCTGACAGTTATAGTCGTAGCTGTTACCCCAAAGCATGATGCTATACCTCAATCTAGCTTCGATAAGCGCATAATATACAGCCTTTAGATGCTTTAAATCTAAAATATCTCTAAGGCTCCTGAGCGCATAGCATGCTGATGAAATAGAAGAGTCAATAGCAGCTAGCTCATGTTTCCAATTTAAGTTCACATCTATGTTAATACCTAAGAATTTAACTTTATCTACTAAGTCAATCTTGTCTCCATTAATTTGTACGTCTAGATTGTCATTGTTACGAGTTGTTGTCTTGAATAAAGTAATGTTGGTTTTATTTGTATTTAGCAAAAGGTTATTAGCTGTAAACCAATCGTAAAGATTTTTAAGTGTTTCGTTTACAACTTGAGTCAATTCTTTTAAGTCATTAGCCCCTATTATTATGTTAGTGTCATCCGCAAAGACGACAAGTTTTACATTAGGTTGAGTGTGATGCATAAAGTTCAACAAGTCATTTGTAAATATGATAAATAGGATAGGCCCCAAAATTGAGCCTTGAGGTACACCACGTTGTATCTTTGTGATTTTAGATGTGTATACAACTTCGTGATTGTTTCTATCGATGCTTTTAATTTCTACAGACATTCTTCTATTATGTAAGTAGGATCTCAAGAGAATTAAGGAATTGCCTCTGATACCGTAATGTTCTAATTTAGTCAGTAATAATTCATAGTCAATAGTATCAAAAGCCGAGCTGAGGTCGATAAATAGTCCAGCCACTTTCATTTTGTCATTTAATTTATTAATTATGTCATATATAAGAGTGTTTATGGCATCAGAACAACCAACGCCTTTCTGGTATCCAAATTGTCTTTTATTAATTATTTTATTGACATTCAAATATACCATTAGCCTTTGTTTAATGATTTTCTCAAATATTTTGGATAAGGTTGGCAGAAGGGATATAGGTCGGTAATTTTTTGGATCAGTCTTCATGCCTTTCTTGAATACTGGGATTACTTTAGCCAGTTTGAACTGGTCAGGGAAAACTGACTCTTCAAAACATTTATTAAAAAAACCAGAAAGAGGATCTGCCAAAAAGTCCATGTTCTGCTTTACTATCGAAATCGGCAAGTCATCAAAACCGCTAGATTTTTTATTGTCCATCCTACTAACAATTTTTGTGATTTCCGACGGTGTCGTCGGATAAAAAATTAAATCACTATCTACTCTTTTAGTAGTCTCAAAAAGGAAGGACATTGCCCTTACTTTTTCTTTGTCACCCATAGAGGATTTCAACACAAAAGTGTCAACGAATTGATTTACGACCTGCTGGGGATTAGTTATCGCTTTATTGCCTACTTTTAATATTATAGTCCTATACTGCCTATTTTTTGTTTTCTTTGTATTTTCATTTACAATTTTCCACGTCAATCTTGTTATGTCTTTAGCATTATTCAATTTATTTGTCAAGGCATCTCTTTTGGCTTGCTGAATAACTCTTCTATAAATTCGAACATAGTTGTTCTTATATTTTATAATGCTGTCATTTTTCAGCGTTCCAGTACATAATACTCTTTTCATTAGACTTGAAACTTTAAGTCCTTTAGTAATCCACTTTATTGTATTATTTTTAAATGGATTGATTCTAATTATCTTCTTTCTATAACATTTCTGGAATGCTTCACCAAGACAATTTATAAAACCATTTATACCTAAATTAGACCAATTCTTATTTTTAATTGAATTTTTGAAAGCACTGCTGTTTTTGTCATTAAAAATTCTTCTTTTAATTACTATACTTTGTTCAGATATTTGTTTATTGTTCATTTTCTCTAGTAGCACATTACAAAATAGTCCTCCATGACCATCTGCTAGGCCATTGTGATCAATTGAACACTGATTTATATCATTATCATCTAGATTTGTAATTATGTTGTCTAAACAAGAATATGCGTTGTTACGAATAAACGTAGGAGCATTGATCAGATACCGAAAATTATAACAAGTCAAAATACTAGAAAACTCATCAGATTTCTTACTGTCAACAAGTATGTCAATATTAAAATCGCCACATATGATACACTTCTTGTTAATAAAATGTTCCAATATTTTTTCCAAACAATGTATAAAATTTTCAAAATTTTTATCATACGGACTTCTATAGCAACAGCAGATATGCAACCCTGTTTCAAGATCTTTAACTCCACATATTTCAAAACTATCTGATTTATATAATTTTTCAACACAATCAATGTTTTCACAATATTTATTTACATGTGATAAGATTAGACTACCTCCCCTTTTTTTGTTCGTTCTTGTGTTGTATGAAACTAGATTATAATTAGAAAAATTAAACACTTGAGCAGATTGTGGATTTAAAAAATGTTCTGTTAAAATAAGATTACATTGATAAGATTACATTACTCCCTGTTTCTCATCCCTCTACAGTCAGATAGCGAGTTGCTCCATATAAAATACTGGTATTTAGCTACATCAACGTAGGCTGTAATTCACTCAAAAGAGTGGGAAAAAAAGGGTGGGTAGATGATAATGAAGAACATTCAATAAAATGAAAAAAAAATCTAAGATTAATAGCATTTGTAGTCCTTTCAGAACATCCAAACCAAAGTTCGTGTTTACATTCTCCTTTCTCTCTCTCTCTCTCTCTCTCTCTTGACAACTGTAAAATCTCATTTAAAGGAACGTTTAAAAACAAAAACACACAAATTAACTGACAATCACACGAGTAATTTAAAACACGATCGAGTTGAAATTAAAGCGATAAATAAAACAGTGGGCTCCCGGGGATTGAAGAAGAATAAATATTATCCCGACCAGTGTTGTTTCCCAACCAGCGGGAATTAAAGGAAAACATAGAAGGGATCAGCTGCTTATCAGTTGTGGCTGGAGTACTAGATAACTGGGGAAATAAAACGATAGGAGATTAGATCACCGAATGCAGGTGTAAAATAACACGATGGTAGATTCGTCATCAACCTTTTTATCGTCCCAGTGCTGGGCACAGGTCTCCTCTCATACAGAGAAGGATTGAGGGTAATCACCACGCTTGCTTAATGCGGGTTGGTACTTTCAGACTTAAAGTCCAGGTTTCCTCAAGATGTTTTCCTTCACTTTCAGTCATTGGTGTCCAAGATATACTTAGAGAGTGCATATAACTTTAGAAAAGTTACATTGGTACTTCTCTGACCTGGAATCGAACCCGCGCACTCATACTTGAGAGGCTGGTGTTTTAACCAATAGGCCACCACAACTTGCTGGTAGATTAGGTTACGAAATGCGGGTCTAAATTGCCTGACCATTGATGAAAGAGCCTATCACAGTCCACAGCTGGACATCGGCTTCACCCATTCTGTACCACAACACCTTAGCCTTCGTCCTCTACTCCCAGTCAGAAGTAATTCACTCTATTTTATATAATATAGTTGATATAAAAAGAAACTGACTGCGCTATAGCATTCCGACAAAACGAAAAGGAGAAGTCAGTAGGTATTATATATATATATTATGTACTCTAAAAGAATTTTCAACTTCCATATATTTTATAAATGTATTGAAGCAACAAAGGTGACCTCAGTGACCACAAGTAAAACGAAAGCAGACGCAGTGTAATATATCACCACAAACTGAAAACAAAAGAATTCCAGCCAACACTATTGCGATCTATAAATCGAATAACTTTCTCCTGTTACATATAGGTGACTGTGTTTTATTAAAGTGCAGAGTGCAGTGTTTTCTCAAGAACAAAACTCATACATACTCGTAGCTCAGGAAACACGTCCACGAAAGTGGAAAGGATAGTAGGAAAATATCACAATGTTGTACATGATTTTACTAACATGTTGAACTAGATAAATAAAGAAATGTATATTGATATTGCGGTCTGGTCGTTCCTCGGAAAACACGTTAAGCTGTTGGTCCCCGTTGGCATACGAACATCTGATGGCAGTCGTTACGGGTTGTTGGAGCCCTCAAAAGTCTAACAATTGGTTTAACTGCAATGCTTAGATATCGCCTTCGGGTTGTGGAGGTCAGACGACAGTCGCTTCACGGAAAATATCGAAGTTTAGCCAAAAACAGCAGTTAGACTGGTAAAGCGGACCCTAGTAACACAAGACAGCGGACACAATCTTGCTGTACATCACACTCGTCCCCACAGAGTAGGCAACTCGTTCATGGGTCAAGGCGGCTCCAGAGGAAAAACACACCGCAGGCCGTTTTATGTAGTTTTTCGGAGCTATCCACTCTTTATCCGAAAGAAATATCAACTTATTAAAAATACCTAAATTTTCTCCATAATCTTGGCTCCAAAATTGTAGATTTTTTTTTTTGCTAAGCATAATGTTTAAATAATTCCTTCACAACGAAACCTCTGACAAGAGAAATAATTATCAAAAAAGTACATCTCCTCGAAAAGTAAGCATTATTTAGATTGTATTCTTACACTAATGGATAGGCAATTTCATGACGAACATTATTGTAGAAATATTTTTTTAAAACGACCAAAACAAAAATTTTATTCAACAATCTGAGCGTATTCCCCATCATTTCTCTTGCCCGAGCTGTTGAGATTCAGTATGCCACAAGCTCTCGAAGGGGGAACCCGTGTCGTTCGTCATCGCGCGGTCCGCTAGCATAGCGGTCGGCGCGTGAGCGAAAAAGCATCTGCTTGCTCGCTCACGCACCGCATGTCGCATAGAGTATAATACTATCATAAAGTGTCTCTGTTATGATGATATATGATGTTCATTTTGGTGTTAGTTTTTTTAACCGATTTCAAAAGGGAGGAGGTTATATGTTTTTTATGTTTGTTTGCGGATCACTTTACTATAATATAAATAATAGGGTATTTGACTAAAAAAACTAATTAGTCCGTCATTCAGATTATAGAAAAATATTGGATAGGTTTATTATATACGTTTTATATTTCGTATATTTTGTTTTATCAAATCAATAAAAATTGACAAATATAATAGGCATCAAAGATCAGGAGTGATGGCTGGTGACGTCACTGGCCGCTAAAAAGTGTAGCGTGCAGTGACGTCACACGAGTTTTCAAAGCACTGTGTCGTCTTCATTTTTTGTTTATATGAAAAAAGAAAAAAAATTGTGTCTAGTATTTTTTGGGTAGGCCCCCGACAAGGTGGATCGACAACCTGGTGAAGGTCGCGGGAAACCGCTGGATGCGGGAGGCGCAGGACCGGTCGTCGTGGAGAACCTTGGGGGAGGCCTATATCCAGCAGTGGACGTCTTTCGGCTGAAATGATGATGATGATGATGAGTATTTTTTGGAAATCTGACTGACGGACTAATTAGGTTTTTATAGTCAAATACCCTATTGCATAAGTTGATAAAAAATGCTATGCAATAGCTTTACCGCGGCAGTTCCCGAGTGCCACATATTTTTTTTTTTTTAATTTGAAAGATTATATCTTCAAGGTAGTCATGTTAAGGAAATCAGGGTCTGATGATGGAAGACTAAGGAAACCTAGGAGAAATTTAAAAAATCATAGGGGCGCCTAGGGCATTTCTATGTTTTTTTCATTAAGTGTTTAACGCACTACAATTTAGTAAAGTTCGGAGTTGATGATGGAGCCGGGAGACAGCCGAGGGATCTCCTTAACGATTCACATCAGCTGCCTCGTGTTTGTGCTTAATAAATTTATATTGATAAGAACTTTACACCTAAATGAGTTGTGATTGTCACTAAAGCTCTGACGATGAAGACAAAGGCCAGTTAAGGGTACTCCTCAAAGGTTTACAATAGTTACCTTGTGTTTGGACTTCATTCATTTATATTGATGAAAACTTTACACCCATATAGGTTTAAATGATGGTCTGCAATAGATCTGATGATGAAGACTATAGACAGTCGAGGGAATTCCTCAACAATTTACAACACTGTACTTTAACATAGTACAAACACTACCTACTCGTCATGCATATGCAAAAATCAATTAAAATCAAGAGACTGAATTTAAGTTGTGTTATTTCATTGCGTTATTTCTAGAAATGCTCATACTTTCATTGTGGTCTTATAGGAATTAAAGCAAATGAAATACGTCATTTGCTTGCAGGCCTTTTCCAAATATGCTGCCGTCAGCGTCCAGTCTGACCGGATATTGTATTAGTCAGATGTTTATTATTTTTCTGCAAAAGGAAGCTTCCTTTACACAAACACAAAGCTTTGTGTAAATAATATTATAGTATATGTATTTGTTTCTTTTTATACGATAGTTTTATTTTTTACAATTTACGTATTTGTTTTATTAAATGAGAATAATAATATAATTTCAGTCTTGCCTGAGCTCAAAAAAAACATTAAATCTTTTTTTTATGTAGTTTTCCTGTCTGCAGAAATTTATTTGACCCTGATTACGTTTTCCCTTAAAATAATAAATAATGATAAATTAACCTTTATTATATTATTTTTCTATCCCTTTGACCATCTGACTTAGCTAACTTTCAATCTACAAAACTAACTTCCAACTCTGAAGTTACAGTCATAACATATTTAGTTGTAAAGGTCTAATCAATAAAAATTAAGTAAGCCCAAACACATGACAGTTGCGTCCGATGTGGATTCCCTTGATTCTCTGTCATCTCCATCATCAGGTCAGGCCCAAATCTTCACGGTTTTATAGTACTATCCGATATAAATACGAGTATCAAGTTTTCACCCGAAGCGTGCCTACAATTTTAGATAATTGGCCTAAATTTCTTAGAATTTCCATTATCGACACTGACGTGGTAACAATGAGATTACATAGGCAGCATACTCTTTCATATAAAAAAGAATGGTCAAAATCGGTTTATTAACGATAAAGTTATTAGCGAGCACACATAAATCAAATTGAGAACCACACTTTTGGGAAGTCGGTTAAAAATAAAATACGCAAATTTTTTATTATGAAGTATCGTCAACATTTGTTTCAGTCTATAATAACCAAAAGTATTTGGGCGCACCAATAAACAAAAATAAAAGTGCCATGTCTGTTACTTCTGTGGTCTATGAATTTAACTTGTATTTGTAAGTACTTCGTCCGCCAGACGGCGCTAGTAATATTTTGCGAATTATTGTAGAGGTGGGGCGCGGTGAAGAGGGAGCAAATGCTCGAGGTCATTTGGTGAGGGTACGACCTTAAGAACCATATAAAAGCCAAACTTTGCAAAAAGGGGTATTATAAAATCACAGATTATTTAGAAGACAAAAAAGCTTGGGACTAAGCTGCTCGCTCTGTTAAGCATTGTTATTAAGCAATATGCGTAATTATAAGGTAAATTATTGTAAACATTTTCATTTTTCATGTCTGGACTTGAAAAAAGACGATGATCCCTGAGTTTGTTTCGGCTATTTCTTCTCAGAGGTAGTCAGTTAGGAAATGCCGGCTTCATCTAGTTAAAAAAATAAAATAAATAATAAAAGTAAAAACTAAAACCCAACTACGACAAAAAAACGACGCTGAAAAAGTATAAAACAAGATTTTCAAAATACTGAACTGAACAAAGTTGCTAATGTAGTTGCAAGTAAATGGACACAGTAGACTCTACCAAGATGCCTTCGTTGTAAATAGACAATAATGTCATACAATACTATTCTGAAGTATGGAATATTCACTATGTAGAGATAAATTTTCATGTTTGGAAAACCGCAGTCACACGTTATCAAAGTGCTACGGTAGGTATATATAACGTGTGACTACGC